>JACCGJ010021091.1:0-53512 GCA_013407085.1 Atriophallophorus winterbourni | reverse complement strand
ATATATATATATATCAGAAGGAGTATTTGACCGATCGATTAAACCACTCGTGGCTTAGACAAATCGAGACATTTCGCCAGAAATTTGCCTTGCGCCGAAACACGTTACTTGAGGAATAAGCAAGAAACCATTTCAATGTTCCGACATCATGTTGCTCAGGTAAAAGCATTTCAAGCTATCTTCAGCTATTGATGATTTTCTAATTGTTTACTATCAACAGCAATTTATTTGTGCATGTATATGATTTTTTGATTACAAGCCCTGCTTGAAAGAGAATTAAATAACTCTCAAGGTGCCTGATAACTCTTTCGCATATCAAACGCTCGTGTACTTTGGGTGCCACTGTAGGAAGTGTAACAGGGTGTTAATGATTGTATCTGTACAAATACCACCCCGGTAGATTGATGTACATGTCTAAGTTTCTAGTCAGTTAATATGATTCACTCATCTAGTTTGTGATGACTGAAATCCTTTACACACACAATTACATTTGCTACCACTTTGAAGCACAGAGTACAGTCAATCCATTGACTAAGTGTGATTTGTACCAATATAAGTTAAACGAGTGCCACCTTACTAGGCGACAAGCTAAAGCACTATAAAAAAGAATGGAGAATGTTTTGCAGCAGCATGGACTTGGAGCCAGTTGAAACATTATCATTTGTACAGCGAAATCGTAAACATACTCCATCCAATCTAGACCAGCCAGGGTTGCTTAAAATCACGGTTAACTCTGAGAGAGATCTAGAAAAGCCTTTACTATCCGCTTTTCTCCTGCGTAGGGAGGGTTCGGAGACCACGGCAAGCATCTTAGCTGATGTGCCATGGTGGAGAAGGATCGAAATACTCAGCAACAAACCAAAACGAAGCGAAGAGATGGAAGAATTTTAATCCTTTTTGGGAGTCCCAGAAGCTAACAAAGCAACTGATAAAACAATGCAGCGCAAACACGATCGACTACAATGGAGATTCATAAGTGACCTAATTGGTTCGCATGATGTAGCTGTGGCGGGCACTTTCCGCATCCTCAAATATATGAATTATAAGGTCATCGGTTTTAAGCCCTTTAAAATAACGTTCTTACTTAAAAATATGTTGAACAGGGTCAAAACTCGTTGGAAAAATGGCCGCAGTTGAAATTAGACTAAGCGCATAAAAACTTCATGTAGGACGAAATGATGTACCACAAAATCCAATAAAAATGCCACCAAGTCAATCTGCAGCTAAGGTTTCAGAAAAAATGCAGCTGACACTATGACTCAGTGTATTACAACAGTACAACCTCAAAAAGTCCAGGCATCCTTGCAAGCAAAAAACCTTCAGATGCTATCTCTGGAGGAGTTGGCCTAACAGATATTCTTCACTCAGCTAGCTTCCATTTCTTACACACAATCTTTGTTGAGAAAAACTACTATAAAATGCCTCAACATCAACTTCCAATGTCTGGGAAACAAAATCTGTATACTGTGTGCAGTTCTTCTGAAATGTTCACCAGACATCATCGCCAAAACCTTCTGTGCCGAGAAATTACAGATCCTGACATCGTGTTGCGGGATACACTTTGGTGCTGAGTCTTACTAGCTAATGGCGAAGACTGTTTTGGAAGTAGTATATCGCCCACCGTCTGCACGGGAAACTTACATTATGGCCTTACTCGACAGAATTCGCATGGTTACTTCCAGATTCGCTTGTGGAGTTTTAATTATGGGTGACTTCAATTTACCGATTCTGCAGAGCAGCACCATTCACCCTGAACTCTCCCTCTAACGTGCATTCAGTGAATAGTTGGACGATATTACTCTTAATAACCACATTGATTGTAATACCCGAAACCGCGGACTCGATGTACCTTCTCTGTTGGATCTCGTTCTGACATGCAATGAACACGACGTTGATAACGTTGCTTACGAAAGTCCACTGGGACTAAGTGATGAGGTCATCATCCAGTTTGACTATCTGTATGAATCTGTAAGAACAAATGATGCCCTTAAATGAGTTAGACTGATCAACAATATTTATTTGAGTAATACTCCCTTAACGCAATTAACTGCCAACCGGAAACCAGCAACGTACATACGTTTTGGGTATGGCTAATATCTAATCTTGATAACTCAATTGGAGTGAGCTCCGAATTGGTCCTCAGGAACGCAAGAAAACACCTCGAATTCAAACTAAGAAGAACTATTCGTTAGTGGTTAAAGGTACAAAAAATTGCTTGGCGACACCATCAGCAAAAACCATCATTAAAGACCTGGGAAACATTCCGTTTACTGCGGAATGAAGTAAACAAATTTGTCCTCTAAGATAAGTTGTACTTCCAAAAACAGATATCACGCATGTTGGAGCCAAACCCCAAAATACTTCATCGTATGGTTAACGATCATCAACGAGAGAACATGCAATTTGCATCCGAAATCAAATCATTTCAACCATGGTTGTCAGGAGTGAAATAAATGTAACGTCGAAACGCGTCCTTCAAGAATTATTTATTCTGAAAACCGGATAGTTTCCTGTAGCATATAATGCAACCCCGCGAATATTAAAGCAAGTTCCTGTTCAAACAAATACTGGCAAATTGAGTGATTCCTACAGATTGGAAACGTGGAATGCTTTCTCCTATTTCTGAAGGTGGAAATCGCTCCGATGTTTTCAATCACCAACCCGTTACTCTGTTACCTATCATTTCCAAATAACTTGAGCGCCTCATTGTTAACAATCTAATCGAGCATTTCGAAAATAATCAGATGCTCTCGAGAAAAAATCATGGATTTAGACGGAATTATTCCTGTGTATCTAATTTATTGATAACGCTGGATGATTGCACACAAGCGGTAGATAAATGGCAAGCAATAAGTGCGTGCAGCTTAGATATATCCGAAGCACGTGATCGTGTTAACCATAGCCTACTACTGCAGAAGCTTGAATGGTTTGGTATCGCCGGAAATTTGTTGAGTTGGCTAAATAACTACCTAACAAATCGCACTACTTAGGTACGTATTGACGGCGCATTATCAAAACCAATCACAGCAACTAGCGTAGCTCCCCAAGGTTGAGTCCTTGATCCGATCGTCTATCTGGTTTATATCAAAGAAGTACCGGAAATTGTTCGATGTAACAATTAGTTATTTGAGGACGATATAAAGATATAACGTTGCATCCGTACAACAGAAGACTGTCTGCTGTCACAAAGAATGTTGATACGCTTCACAGCTGGTCGCTGAAGAACAAACTGCCGTTTAACTTCACCAAATGCAGAATCATGAGTGTTTGGAATCGAGTAGACTTCACGTAACACATAGGTTCACATTTCATTGAAAATTTCAGTGAACAAAAAGATTTGTGTGTCTGGATATGTTCCAGTTTAAAACCCCACTTCAAACTAACACTGCAAATACAAAGGCAACACATGTCCTCAATCTACTAAAAAGGGTATTTCTGACATTTTCGCCGAAGATATTCACAATGATCATGCATACATGCGTGAGACCAGTCATGGAATACGATGTGCAGTCATGGTCTTCGTGGTTCAAGAAGGATGTTTAACTTATGCTACGAATCTCTCACCGCTCAACAAAAATAGTTCTCAGCATCCGAAAAAATCCTCGTAAAAAAGATAGCTCAACGGAATCTATTCGACATTTCCTATCAACGAATCAGAGGAGACCTTATCGTTATTTATAAAATTTTCATACTCTTTACAGATTTATTCACGGGAAGCGAAACGAGAAATTATCGGACCCATAAATATGTGCTGGTGGTAACTCATTTCCGTATTAAATTAGAAGTTATTTTTATTTTGTCCATGACTGATTTACTTGGAACAGTTTAACTTCTACCGTTTCTCACCACAGTAGCTTGTACGAATTTTAAAAAAAAGTTAGGCGTATGTGTATTAAATCATTCGTTTCCCGAATAATAATATACATTTTAATCTAACTGTTTATCTTGTTTTTATATACATACATTTGTAACTTTTACCATCCTATAGTTATTGTTAGGCTGGTTGTTTTTTTCATCAATGGAATCTTTGAATTACCTTTACCATTTGGACACAAACAATAAAGTAACGATTTGGTAGCTTTGATGTGAGCGCATTGTTCACCAACGTTGATACAACAAGTGCGTTAGAACTAGCTAGACGGAACTTGGAATCTAATGCCAGCTTGTCAGATCGCACAAATTTGAGCGTCCAGCAAATTATCAACGGTGTATCGATCTGCCTAAGCATGAATTACTCCGTATTCAATGAGCAATTCTATAGACAAAAAGAAGGGTTGGCAATGGGTTCACCGATATCTGCAGTACTTGCAAAAATGTTAATGGGGCATCTCGAGAACAAAGCATTCAACAAGCCAAAAGCCAAAATTATGGACGTATGTTGATGACACATTTGCTATTATCAAGCGAGATCAAATAGAGGCCTCCTTCAACTATTTAAATGAAATATACCCACATATTACGGTCAAAAAGGAAGTGGAACCTTTCACAGGTACTCTCACATTTTTTGACTGTTAAGCACGAAAAGAAGACGGGAAAATATAATATTCTGTCGATCGGAAACCTATCGATACATATGCTGTACTACGATACACTTCCGCTCATCCAAGGCAGGTCTTCAGGTCTATAGCTTGTTTCGTTTTTCATAAGTCAGAACACATGTGCAGCGACGAAAGAGACAGAAAACAGGCGCATCATGAAGTGAGCTAAAGGCTGATAGACCAGAGTTATCCGAAAAGTTTTGTAAAACGGCCATTGATGAAGGTAAAATACCCGTCTGCAAATTCGCAGAAAAATTGGCGAGATAATGCACATCTGAAGCGATACGGAGAATCGTGAACCAGGCGGCCATATGCGTAACTTATAAGAAAGGGAAAAATATCCGTTCGGTTCTGATGCAGAAATCTCCGCAATCTGGCGCTCGGCACTGATGCGAAGGTAAACAGTTGTTATTCACTTTATACATACTCGTTATTTAGATTTTTGTTTTTCTTCAAAAATAGGTTCAACTTAAGCCCGTTAGTTATGTACCTTAACGCATGTGTGCTACTGTGCTAACTGACGTTGACCGTGTTCACTTGTATTAGATTGATGTGAATACACACTAGTAGGAAAATCGACCACTGATCCCGGTCATTCGCACGAGACGTGACACAGTGTAGGCGTATTATAGGCTGTTTAGCGATAAGGTCAAATCAGTGGCGGGGGGTTGACTACTACTTAATAATGTTCCCTGTCTTGACTATCACTCTTGGTCTGACGAAGGTTTTGTGTCAGAAGTGAAACGTTAATCAAAACTGCTCTAAATGATGGCACTCAACTTTCTTTGCATTATGAATACACGATCGGTCTCAACCATATTCCAATCGAGTGATTAAGTAAATTTGTTCTTTGCAAGTACGTTTAAAAAAAACAGAACACACTTGTTTTTCAGTACACTAGAGTCATCACAATATTATTCAACTATGGTGATCGTAACGTTTTTTTGAAGATCGTTTGATTTAGTGTGGACACAATTTCTGGGGGTAGACCATTTCACGGAAAGCCAGCATAAACTGGAAAAATAACCGGCGAGAGTTTAATAGGTAATACGTTCGTACCATATATTCCCATTTATTTTTATTTTACTGTCATATTCATTCATTTACTAAATCGAACTTAACACGTTGAATGCGATGGCGGAAACTGCCGACTTTCCCCTGGTGCAATGAAGTTCGGATCGCTGTAGACGCGGTGCCCTTTGAGCAGTCGTGGTGGGAGGTTGCGTGGGTGTTTTTTCGACGTGCACAACACGCTGACGCAATAAAATGTACGACTCACATGTGGGTCGTTTCGCAGCTGAGTGCCATTTTTTTCATGTCGCTGCGATACGACTCACATATGGGTCGTACGCCAATTTTCTGCTAAATTATGTATTTCAACAATATATTTTTATTTCTCGGTGTAATTTTTGTATTTTCAGACCCTTCAAGATGGAAGCCTCTTTTTATGGTATATCAGGGAAAACAAAACATGATGAACTTTCTTCCGACAGTGATGATACCGTTTCGTCAAATGACATATTCTCCCCACAATGTACCCATGGTTCTGAGTATGATGAATCAATTGATGAAAATGAGTTTGGTAGCGATCCTATGGAAAAAATAATAATGTCCTAAACTGGAAGGATAAAAGACGACAAAAATGGAAAATCGTAAAATTCAAAGAATCTTCAATTCTGTCACTCCTGTGTGGATACCTAGAGAAACAGCTAAAGCCAGGAAGCTGGGCCACTCCGATAACAGGAGGCTTGTCAACTGATAATCGCTTGATAATCGCTTACTTCGCCGCGCTTTAGGCAGGTTTGACCGGTTTCTCTTCCCGACACTGCTAAATGTCTACATCCGTCCACACTTGGAATACGCAGTACAGGCTTGGCATCCTTGGCTATGCAAAGACGTGTCTTTTCTCGAAAAAGCCCAGAGACGTGCGACAAAGCTTGTCCGTGGTATGCATAACATGTCTTACGAGGAAAGGTTACGCAGTTTAGATATATTCTCCGTTACCTACCGTCTTCACCGCGGTGACTTGTTACTTACCCACCGGATCTTGACTGACCCCTCCCATCCATGCAACTCCCTATTCGTTCCCTCTCCAAGCACTAACCTCCGAGGACATGAGCTCAAACTGTTACATCAACAGAGCAGGCTTGAATGTCGACACAGCTTTTTCTCTGTGAGAGTATGCAGTCAGTGGAACACTCTTCCAGGCACGCTTTTTGAGGTCGCTTCTCTCGGTTCATTCAAAGGTCTCCTCGATTCTCACCTCCATGAAATCTCCCACTCCCAAGACACAAGTACCCCGTAAACACTATTTTAATTTTTTTTCACAAACCCTATTGCATTTTCCCCTCCAAAACTCACTAGCTCGTGGCAACGGTAAGTTCTCTTTCTGTGCCATTTGCATTTTCCTCACAACCCCGCTAACTCTTTGTCAGTTTCATTGCTCTTCCAGATCCCAGTATCGGAAGTCCGTATACACGCAGTTTCAACTGACCCTGTTCCGGAGGATGTGGTGGGTAGCTGTGTCCCGGGTTGACGCCCTACCTGTCCAAATGCCACAAAAATCCATTGATGGTGCAGGCTAAACGCGAATGAGGCCCGCTATAAGGCCTTGGAAACTCAAACATTTCTATCTTTGCTTTTTTGACCCACCGCTCTATCTATCCTGCGGTTTGTACAAGCCCTCAGCTTTTTCATACCGTAATACACTATTGAACTATTGAACTATTGAACCAGGCCCAAGAAGCAAGACAAGAATGCACTGTGTGGGATGCTATAAAATGATCACTTAGTTAGAAGGATCAAAAGTTGCCGATAGAATGGCGAAAAAGTATCCACATTTTGCGAAGGATGCCCTGGGAAGCCATTTATGTGCTTGCCATGCTTCAATCCAAACCACAATGTTTAATTTAATTTATTTTCCGCAATATTAAAACTTTCTATTTCAAAATTATATTTATATGTTTTTTCTGATATTCATATAAAGGAGTTAAACACCTTTTCTATAATTTAAACAATTTATATCAAATTATCGACATTGTCTGCGAAGAAAATAACACTAAGAGTAATTTTATGTTGTTTTTAAATATTCTCTACAATTTTCCAAAGCGACCCACCAGTGGGGCGGGTGTTCATAAATCATCACAGAAATTATAACAGCCTTTAGTTAGAAGTAGACAAACCAGGAGGTGACAAAATCATCCGCGAGTTATGTCAGCAAAGTGTGATTGCAGACTTCCGGGAAGTTTTAGCCATAAAGCACAAAAACACCAGTCTCCAAATTTTGGTTTGCATTGCAGACGAAATAAATGACATCTCTCAAAATGCACCACTATCTAATATAAAACATACGACTGTCGATGATTCTGGCACAACGATTCAACAAGATTTCGAAGAGTTAATGTTGATGATCCATAAATTATCCCTGCAAGTACAGAACGCCTCAAGATCTCGTAATAATTCTCGTATTAATCAAACACACACACGATCCAAATGCCATGCAAGCATGCTGGGATACCACAAGACCAAAAAAGACGGGGCATCTCCGTCTGGCACCTTAAAACAGTCTTTTTTACGTATACCTATATGTTCACGAAAATCAAAAATTTCTTATCGACCCTGGTGCTGAAATTAGCGACATCCCACCATCCAACATGGAACTCAAGAACCCGTCGTCGATGAAGTTGCAGGTAGCAAACTGCACGAAAATTTAAACTTTTAGTCGAATTGGGTACGAAATATAACTTTTGATGGATTTTCAAACTCGCGGATGTCAAATTACTAATTCTGTAAGCAGATTTTCTTTCATATTTTGATCTTTCAATCAATATAGCAGGACGTATGATGAATGAGAATTTAAAAAATATCAATTCATTTGGTAACTTCTGCGACTCCACATTTAAACCATCCAAGTACTTACAACTGACATTTCATCAGCGTTTATTGACTTACTGACAGAATTCTCGAAGTTTTCAGAACGTGCTCGCAATTCACTGCTGTTAAACATGACATCAAACACCACATTCAGACCCGTGGTCCGCCAGTGTTTAACAAACCCCATCGGTGGTCTCCAAACAAATTCAAAATAGCAGGGCGTGAGTTTGAACACACGCTTGAACATTGAATCAAACGACCATCCAAATCGCCTCAGGCAAGTACTTTTCACATGGTGGAGAAGAATAACATTGACTCTTGGCATCCATGTGGAGATTACTGTGCTCTTAACAGAGTTACTATTATAGATCGGTATCTTATTCCCATTTACATGACTTCGCTCTATCCTTGCATGGAAAGACGGTATTTCCTAAATTAGATCTGCTGCGCGCTGAGGATGACATTTCCTGAAAACAGCTATCGCAACACCTGTTGGCCTTGAAAACACGTAGCTCAGGTACAGGATTGTAAGACATAGTTGTTCTCCGAGCTGATATGGTTGATTGCGGATGTTTCGTCATCAAACTAGATGACATCATCAGCGGAACTTCTTTCGAAAGAAGTTCCGCTGATGATGTCATCTAGTTTGATGACGAAACGTCCGCAATCAACCATATCAGCTCGGAGAACAACTATGTCTTACAAACCTGTTGGCCTTTTCGAATTTATAAAAATGCACTCTGGTTTACGCCAAACAATCCAGATATTCATATGCCATTTTTCCAAGAATAAGCATGTGTTCATGTATATATTTATGTTGTCTGTATTGCCAGTTCCTCTCATGTGAAGCATGGGAACATCTGCGCGTGGTTTTTTAGCGACTTTCACAAAATGGCATTGTTGTTAACCCGGATAAACGACTTTTTTGTTTCTGCCCTCGGAACTTTTGGACATCTTTTTTATCTAAAGTAACTCGCCCCTCGCCCGATAAATTATTATCAATAAACGACTATTCATATGACATTTCTCTTTGAAATTTACGACGATTCCTTGGTTTAGTCAATTATTACGAATATTTATCCCGAATTGCTCTGACATATCTCAAAATATTTCGAAGTAATTCAAAGTTTTAATGGTCCAAAATGCAATTAACGTACAGTAACTATAGAATAATAATATAGGGCATGCATAGATTGCAACAAACCAATAAATATATACAAAAAAGTAAGACGTGGAACCACTTCTTCCAAAATACATATTACTACTAGAAAGAGTATAATATCTGGCTGTCAAAATGGTTGAAGGTATGTTTTGGAAACCTCACGAAGGACGTCTAATTTCTTTAAGTCTTTTCTCTCTTCGGTGTCGGCGTCTACGGGGTGGCCTTCAAAATTCTGAAAGGCTTAGGCGACGATGGTTGCCAAAACCTGTTCTCTCGAGCGATCAACCCTTCAACTAGAGAGACATATAATGGAGCTCGCGAAAAATCACAGCCGTCTCAATCTTAGGCAACACTTTTTCAGTGAAAGATTGGTGAGCTTTTGGAACAACATGCCTGAGGAACTAATATGTAGGTTCATTCAAAAGAGGTTTGGTTGCTTTGTGGCATGACTTTTTCCCAGACTGTTCTCAATGAATATGCAAGTCGCCTGTCGACAGAATTGGTAAACATTTTTCAGTTCATTTTAAATTTATATGGTCTTAAACACGATTTAAATAAAATTAAAAAAAAACAAAATACAAAGATCCAATTATATAATGCCTCGTTTTGAATGTCATGTCTTGAATGTACGCAAGGATTTTACACAACTAAGATTTCACCGGCTTGGTGAAGAGAAACCCTTTCCGTTTTTCCAAGTCGCAGCTTCAATTACTGGGACTGAAGGACAGCGTGGAAAACACCTAACGTATTATTCCATACTACGATGATACCGAAGCACTAGAAAAATACTTTGACATTGGTTAACGCTACTTTGAAGCTTTCCATGGACAGAAATTTCAGAGGCTCGATTGGCTTATCACCCATTTACAATCGTGTGCCAACTGAACTGAACTGAACTGAATCACTGCAAAAAGTGCCAGTTCCCTCGCTAATGAAATTTTTATGAGCGAGGAACAGTTTATTTCATGTTTATTTGGCCTAAGGTTCATGAAAACTCGACGTTTGTTCTTCGCCTCAAGTCCAGCTTTGTCAATTATTGGTTGATTTATTGAATTACTGTTAGTGATACTAGTACATGACCTTCCCGCGTGCTTCAAACGTTCATTTCAGTAATTTGGATGAAGTTCAATAGATAATGCTAGAATGAAAATCTATTTGAAATAGCACATATATTTCATAATTTTTTGATATGTTATCAAATGTTTTCATTCCGTAGTTAAATCATATTTTCCGAGATGGAAATATAGATATTCTCAGATGGTATTTACTCATAATAGCGCGTTTTCCCGGCACTTTTCATGTTCTCACCTTGTGTGGATAGCGTACTCAGATCACTCAGCTTTAACCTTTTAGGCCCACAAGACGTCGACTTACCCACTAATCGGAAGAATCCGAGGTACCCGTTTCCAATTTCGGTAATTACTCCACAAGTGTTTCGCATTCTTTATTCCACATACGTGAGACCAGTTTTGGAATATGGTTTGCCAGCCACCTATCCTCAAACTAAGGGAGAACGTGACCAGTTGGAAAAATTGCAAAGGCGGGCGACGAAACGAGTACAAGGATTGAAATCAATTCCTTATGTGGAGAGAGTTCAACGCCTCAACCTCATGTCGCTCAGTATTCGGCGTGTGCGCTACGACCTGCTGCTAACTCGTCGCATATTACTGGGAGCTTATGGTGACGAGCTGCGCGAGTTTTTCCCTCTCGTGACGGACTCAAGAACCCGTGGCCATGCTCTAAAGCTTCAAAAGCGAAGGACACTACGCCTACCTCAGGGATTCACGCTCTCAACAAGAATTGTTAACTTGTGGAATGCGCTTCCGGAAGAGGTTATCTCAGCGAGCTCTGAAAACCAATTCAAGCAACTTTTGGATAGGGTGTTGCCTGTAATCACGGCGAAGCTGAACAACACTGGACAGGATTTCTTCAACTGAGGTTCTCCTGGACTAGGTTGCTGATATAAAGAGATGCGGCTTACAAGGGCTTGACCCCCTGTCGTCTATCAAGAAGAAGAAGAAGACCCATATTATTTTCTTAGTTTACTGGAATAACCTTATTCGGAAGCGTGTTATACAAGTTACCATTTCTTGCTGAGAACATAAATCCTCGTGTTAGATGGGATATAAAAAATGCGATGGACCAAAGGAAAATTAGAGTATTTCAAACAAGAAAAGCAAACAGCACATCAAAAAGACATACCGTCACCAAATACTGCAAAGTTAAAGATATTCAACTTTAAATTGCAAAGGTCTTAAAAAAACTAAAAGCCATTTATCCGCTTAGAATTACTTTGAAATCCTGTGTGTGAGCATTTGACGCTACGATATACGGTAATTGCAAATTAGTGCACTAATGGCCTGAGAAAAATAATTGCTGACTCGCCAGTAACCTGTGCTAGCCTTTTAGGAGTTTAATCGAATATCCATTTGTCCTTGTTTTAGAAACAGGTCTCAATATCTCAGTTAGATTGTTTCCCGAATAACCCTTTAGCATCTGGTTGGCTTCTATGAGGTCCATTTTTCAATGATATTTAACGGTTTCTTGAGTTTTGCTTTACGGGTTTTACTTCTGCGATTCAATCATCCTAGTTACAAGGTACCGTGCCCATTCCAGACAAACCATATCGTTTTTTTAAATATGGTGCATAGCACGAAATACCGTATTGCAGATAGGGCTACACGGCTGCGTTGCATGTATGCGTGAAAGTAGAAAGTTCCCTGCAAGACAAAACCGAAATCATTCTCAACATTTCTATACGATTATTGTTTGCTGCATTCGCACATCGAGAAACCCACTTGTAATCTCATGTGATAGTGACGCTGATCTCTTTTAACTTCCGAGTCGCAGAGCTTCTGCAGTTCCAGCGTCCATCTCTGATTGCGTCAATATATATATATATATATATATATATATATATATAATATATATGCAGTTTACTCAATCCTATCCTAATGCTGATAGCAATATAAATCCCCGCTTCTCAATTTCAGCTCTTAGGCCTGCAATGACACCAGATGATTATATTTACGCATTCCTACTCTTACTCTCTTTATGCCTCGGCCCGTTTGTTCAATCAAGCCGTAATTGCAGACGCTTTTTACCATCTCTCATCGGCATATCCATGGTACTGCTATCCACGGGTACCGGTATATGGCCATCCTTTGTGACTATCACTGGATTTGTTTTCATCTTAGGAGTTTGCCCACCAAGGTTTGTTAACAAATTTTAATATTCGCCAGTTTTATTCATTACGCCACATGTGTTTGGTGTTTCGGATTCTTAGGCTTCTTCCGCTTGGGCTCGTTGTTTCAATTCGCGAAAATGTCGGGAGTCTGCAATGCCGTTCAGTTGCTGATCACCTTACGGGTAATACCTGATTTTTGATTATTTTCCTAGTTGATTGGCCTTTCTTTTGAGATATTTGATTCGTGGACAGTAAAACAGAAATTGAGTAATCGCGACGGTCAGGCAGATCTAATACTTTTAAATCTCAAAGAAAAATATAAATGCGTATCCGTATCTCCTCTAGATGTTGTCTGTTACGTTTACAGTTATATGGGAATTTTTACTGGTGAGTGGCAATATATTGTATTATTTTGTGTCATCATTGTACTGTTTGTTTGTTCTTTATCGACAGCATCACAAATAATTTTTGAATTCTTTCACATCCTTCGTCCTATTTTCTGATTAACACTCTATGTTTATTTTATTGGTGTTAAATTCAATTCAATTCAAACCATTCATATTCGTTTTTAGCCGTTACTCACCTTAGATAGTTGGTAATATGCTTGGAGTGTTTGCTAAACCTTGTATGTTGTCAATTATAGTGACGAGGAAAGCTTGTTATGATGCATGACAGTGAAAGCCGCAAGGAAGCTGTTGAACTGATGTGGCTCTACTCGTTCACGAAACTTGTTTAAATGCATGTTTGATTCGAGGTATAAGCACTTCATGCCAGTCTGTTTGTACTAACTCTTTAAAAGAATCCGTATCTATTTAAGTCCCACCCTTCCCCATCTTTTCGGATTTAACTTTTTCATGATTGTGAGGCATTTAAGCATTCGGTTGAGTCACGTTTTACGGATGCCGGACCACCGACTTCCGGAACAAATTATTTTTGCGACGCCACACCGATCGGCGCAAGTCTCGTGGTGTCCAAACCACCACGTGGCGTACGCAGCTTAAAACCCTTGCTAGTCACTGTTTCAAATTCGACTCAGCACGTCTTTCTGGCTTGGATCCCCGCGATCAGATATCGCAATGGTTAGTTACGCTTCAGTATATGTCCCGACTATTTGTTTAACCTTGCATATTTTCAAGTCGAGTGACGAATTATCCTTGTTCTGATGCATGACAATGAAAACCGCAAGGAAGCTGTCTTACCGATATGGTTTTACTCGTTCACGAAACTTGTTTGAATGCATGTTCCATTCGAGTTGTAGCCACCTCATCCCAGTTTATCTGTGCTTACTCTTCTATAAAATCCGTAGCTATTGGAGTCCCACCCTTCCTCATCTTTTAGGATTTTTCATGTTTATGGCAGTCACGCATTCGGTTTGTGCTACCGGTTTATTGCGGTCTCTGATGATGGTGATGATGACTATGCTTCCGGTGCGCACTAGTATGACCGTGCTTAATTAAATATTACTGGTTCTAATGTCCGTCGCAATAGCTGTATTGGTATTTTAATTTTATATTTAACCCTGAATAATATGGCGGTACAATGCTTAATGAGACGAGAACAAACGTTGTTTGTGAGCACTACAATATAAAAGTTTTTATTTTTTTACGTAACGGTGGAATGCTGTTCAATCTGATTTGAGCTCAGACCAAAAGTAGCAAACTCGCTACCTTAGTAAACGTTTGTATCCATTGCTGCATATTCTCATGATTAACTCTAATTGATAACAGATTTGGACCTCACTAATTAAGGGTTATTTTCTAAGGACAGGGCTATCTTTCTCCATTATTTACCATTGCGAACGTGAACGATATATTCCTCCAATTTTGGTTGAATTCTCGTGGCATCCTTGGTTTAAACGCATGTCCCTGGAGCAACCATAGACTGTATACGTGCGGACTAAATGCTTCCTCTCCAGCAGCATAAGGCGGACAACTCACGTAATGCGTGTAGGAAAGCTTAAACCTTTTATTTTCTGCGTCTCAAACATACACAGCAGAGGAACTCTTTAAAGCTAATCTTCAAAACATGTTCACTCTACTTCATCACCCTCATATTTGCAGACTGGAGCGCCGCCTTTTTAAAGGATATCCGCCGTATAGGGAGTTGAAATCCGTAACTCTACTTCTGTGTGGTCGCACTTGTGGTGGCAGGATAAATTGTAGACGTGATTTGAATGCCTCAGAATGTGCCCAACATGGAAACAACTAGCTCTCTACCAGTCACTTTGTGTTCAAAATGATAACTCTAAGTTATCAGGAATCAATACCACACTTATCTATTCAAAAAGTCACAAGTACGAGACGAACGTTGACAATCGACTAGGTACTACCAATCGAATTGAACATTAAAGTGAGAGATTGCTATTTTCGGATCTAATGCATTTCCGTGCCCACTGTTTTATCTAAACGAAATGCTTATCGAGCCTACAATTTCACCAACCTCCGAAGTAGTTTGATAAACACGTTTCTCACCGAGGTATCCGATAATATGCAAAACTCGAATGTGATGGCTGATGTCGTGTATGCACGATGTAGCACTGTTGAATGGCATGGGATATTCGTGTTTTTAGTGAATATAAGATCAGAGCATTACTGTTAAAAGTCCTGGGATTCATTGTATCAATACCTCGTTGAAGCCTCCGCTACACACGACTCACCGCTTCCAAATTTTTGTTTTTTGCCTGGGATTTTCAAAGAGAACGTGTGCACTTTTCTGGTTCGACTGCTGCCAAATCACTTGATGCAATCCGGTTTTTATTATCCATAGTTCACATCCCGAGGGCGTTTTCATTTATTTTCCACATTTTTCGAAGGACTGATTCAGCTCATTGTTGGCTCTACTCCTAAAACCTGGTACAAGTTGGAGTTTAGCAAGCAGTTTTTGATTTCCACGGATAGTCATTTGAATGACGGTTTCAGTTGAGAACATTCGGAGTATTCGAGAGGATCGTATACTCGTTTCAAACCTGTCTGTTTACTTCCATCTGACTGGATTTATTCAGCTATTAGTTTGACATTGTCTTAAGCGCTTGCATAGCATTGTTGCTTCTTATAACAAATCTTGAATAGTGCGCAGTCGTCATATTGTGCACATGACGTGTACTCCAATCAATGAACAATTCAACTTCATCAAAATACCAGCCAATGGTTATTTTTCTAGCTAGGATTACTGCATACTCAACGCTGGCTTACGTATTGTTTGATGTGATCGGGTGTACGTAAACAGATCAAGTTTACAGCCTATTCTGACTTGTTTATGCGATGTAGATACAGCTCCTTTTACACGTTCCTTCCAGTGTTGTGGTTCCACAGTTGTTCAAAATCTAACATGGCCCAATCTGTGGTAGTCCCGTCAACGGTGTGCGATGGACATCAACTTTCAGTTATAATAATAAGACATAGGTGCAGCGCCCTTACCACGAATTTCTTATCGTTAATTTATATGATTTTTTATGAATCAACTCCTTTATGGGTTTTAACGCTCGGCTACTTTCGCGTTATATTGCAGGCCCTTATTACAAGTACAGAACTTTTTACGATTTCGTGAATAGGCCAAATGGCACAGCCCCTGTCTTTTCAAACCAGCTAATCCAACGCCTACAGGAAGCACCATTCTTCGGCGTAGCGTATACAATTTTATCGCATTTTTACTCTGTTCAGGTAAGTCTGTAACACAAATGATCATAAATTCTCATTTACAACTTGAAATTTAGCTACCTGTGGGGACCAGATTACGTTCCACAATATGCACAGTTCAGCAACGTTAGCAGCAATAGTTTACAATAATCTACTTACAGTGTGACGGTTAATTTTCAATTGAAGTCAAATTCTACAAATGGGTAGCATTTTAACTTCGAAAAGCAGTTCGGATCACGTGACGAACTTTGTAGTGATTTTCAACAGATTGGGTATATTTTAAGAATTACACTGCTTCGCTTAGTTTAGTGATGGTATTGTAAGATAATTTCCGAGTTTGCGAACGTGTTATTTTCATACACCAACGGTCAGTTATTCTTTAGCTAGTATCTTTCAAGGTATGTACGTATGGAATCCCAAACCTGATCCGGGCAAAGTGCCGAACATTCAAAGACTGCACGTGGGCTAGAATATTGTCAGGTTGCCCAGGTCGAGACAGATATGTGAAAGGAAAATTGCAATGGCAGGGAGACTTCCGCGTGTATTTGCATGCAGCTCACCACCAGTGGCAAATCAATTTAGTACTGAAGGGCTGCATGATTGCACATCCGTGCAAACCTTTCAAGGTGCCACAAATGACCACTCTCAGGTTCACCTCTTCACTACGCTCCAGCTACTTGTACCAATAATATGAGGCGTGAAAACTTAAGCATTTGAACTATGTATTTATCAAATGGTCAATCCTGAAAAGGTGAATGCGATTATCTTTGTTTCTTTAATACCTTCAGGCCTTATGATACCAGTTCATTTACGTCTACGCCCTCAGCAGATGCTAAAAGCAAACGAATTCAGGATTCACTGAACTGAACTGATCAGTTGTATCCTCGCCTTAGTTTAGCATGGCCTGCTCCTGAGATTGCTTTACAAATGTGGGGAAATTGATTTACATCCTTCTCGATCGCCTACTACATATCGTTTACCTCCTGTTATCTCCCGATTTCTACGTCGCAACCAAAAATTCTATTGTGGGTAGTTGCGTTGCGCATCCGACGATGCCAGCAAACTCTAATGAAGGTGTTGAAACAGCCATCACCGAAGACCTGCAGTTTTATTATTTCTTCTCTTCCCATTGTCTATTTGTCTATGCCATTGAGATTTATAGATTAGCCTCACCTTGTGATCAGTACTTGTCTGCTGCAGCTATTTTTCCAACAAATTTGTCATCAGATTTACACCTGGTTACGATTAGTACTTATGGTCCATTTTATTTTTAAAATTGTCGTGTCTAATTGTTTACCGTTTTCTTGTGATGACTCTGACCACCACCTATCGGTCTATCTCTATCACTCTTCATGCGAACATTCTATTTGACATGTTGTTACATACTGCCATTGTGCTTCCTTGTCTGTTGGCCCGCAATTTATGACCACTAAACTTCACAACAAACTTGTAAAACACTCCCATTTTCCACAGTACCTTCGAACCGAAGAATTTTACGATCGTCACCTAATTTATCGACTTTTCTATATCGCTGTGGTCTTCTTTGTGTATCGCCTCCGCATTTATTTCGCCTGGAAAATGGCCGAGTGTATATGCATTACGGCGGGACTCGGTGCTTACCCCGTGGTTTCACAGCCGGCCAGTGGAGAGGGACCAACGAATTTGAAAGAACTCGACCGGTACGTTTGTCCTGTGCTCTTCGTCCAGCGACACACCGTCGAAACATTTTCGCATAGGCAGTCGCTTTCGGCCTCGTCTTGTGTATCTGTACCAAACTTTGTCGCAACAATCCTTTCATTTCGCGTTAACCGTATCGAATTCACGTTAACGTTGACTACTAAGTAACTTCCGCTCAGAACGATCGCATACAGTTCACGAGACTTTTGTTATATCTTATTAGACCCGGGGAGGTCCATACGGTCCATGTTCATCTCTCGTTCAATTAGCACAAAGCATTAAACGTTATATGATTTCATTCACTATTGTCGGTTCCCTGTTTTATATCTATGTATGGGCGAGGATTAATTTTGATCGCATTTTCCTTCTATACAACCGTGACAGGTTTCGAACCACAAACCGTCGCAATAAGAGACGCACATCTCAAACAATTAAACCACCTCAGATCCATGTTCTTAAGACTGGTCTCACTATTTCCACTCCAAGTTCGGAGTAATCTGTTCCATCGGAAAGCAAACACTTTTGTCGTGGTGTCTTGACTTTTTGCTTCATTCATCACCTCTTCGACTAGTAACCGTTGTCATTTTTGATTCACGTTGTAAATGAATCATCTTAATTTTTCGAATTACGTTAGCTCATCTAAATGTTCGTCTTTGAATTTATTCAATCTCGGGCAATATCATCATCAGAACAACATTGCATCGGTATGGTGTGGTATGAAAGTACAAGCCTGATCCAGGCAAAGTGCGGCACAGTCAGAGACTGCACGTGGCCAGAGATACTGTCAGGTTGCCCAGGCCAAGACAGATACGACAAAAGAAATAGAAAGGAAGAAGAAATGGTAGTGAGACTCCAGCGTGTTTCAGCATGCAGCTCACTACCGGTGGCCAATCAATTTAGCACGATGTTAGCCGCACAGCACAGAAATACTGCACGATTGCACATCCGTGCTGTTGCACCGGTAGCAAGTGTCTAGTGTTTAATTGCCACACAATCATACCAACGTAAAATCCTGAAAGATGAGGAATGGCGGGCCCTAAAGTTACGAAATATATGGAGTAGTAAGCACAAATGAACAGGAATAAAGTTCCCACACTTCGAATGGAACATGAAATCAGTCACGTTTCGGGCAGTATAACAATGATCATCTGTCCTATTTTCATTCACTCCTTTCAAAGTCCAACTGTCTACGAACACACTCACAGAAATGTGAAGATCTACTTTATGTGTTAACTTCCCATAACTTTCTGAAATTCGATTGACCCCAAGATCTTCCATTTAATGATGTATTTCCACTTTGATTGCACATTTTGTCCGATGGTTAATTATTAAGCTATTCGAATGTTTTACGGGTTAGGCTAATTACCGTTTCTAATCATCATTACACTATCGTCGGTAAACTAAAACCACACGAATTCTTGAATACAAGAAAAAGAGGATTTTGACGGGTGAATTCATAGAAGATAAAGCACAGAAACACCAGGCTTGCGCGCTTATGCCTCCACCAAAGCATTGCTGTCCTCCAGTTCTGTGAACAAGCAGAGTACCGTCAGCCTATCATCCGCCTCATGGATTTTATTGCTGTGCACAAGGACATGCTTTTCTCGCAACCCCACTTACTAACATAGAACTCGACAACGATACCAAACGAAATGCTGTCGCTAAGCCCCATTTTCTTGGAACAAATAACCATCTTGATGTTGGTTTTTGTTCTAACTCAACTTTAGCCTCTTGCCGACCACCTCTACATTGACACAATTTGGAGCTGAAGATGATGAGAAATTGCGCTACTAGCGCATTGATTCAGCGTTCGCACAAAATTAGCTACCAAACTTGTTTCTTCATTTCGAACATCTGGTTTACCCACACCATCTGCATAAAAATCAGGAGAGCGATAAAGAAGCTCCCAGCTGTGCATGTCTAAGTTGGAAATGTTCCTTCGCTTGGTTGGAATCCAAAATAGCTGCCCAATAGGCGGTGCGAATGCGTTGGCTGCAGTTTGATGGGCTTGAGAGTTAACACAGACGATGTATTAACCAGAGAATGTCACCCATGTGTCGTATCTCCTTTGGTGAATAAATGTTTACAATTCCAACCGGTTCAAATATATTCAGCTTGTAGTCAGAGTAAACTCTTGCATGCTGTGGTCGAGGAAACCCATGGTGTAATGAAGGTATTCTTGAAGGACGTCATCCAGGATACCGTCACTTACACCGAACACGCCAAGCGAAAAACGGTTACGGCCATGGACGTTGTATATGCTTTGAAACGCCAAGGTCGCACCGTGTACGGTTTAGGGTGGCTAAGTTTTGTGACCCGCGGGTCCTCAAAGGACCAAACTGTACCTAGTCTGAAGATGTCTTAATTTACGAGATTTTGATGTCAAGTTGTCTGGTTATGCTTTTAACTCTCGATAAAGCACCACACAAACTGCTTCGTTCGACGCATCAGTTATCAAAGCTAATCGGGATTCTGCCTCAGTTGACACGTACGTCAAAGTAGTTGTTTCAAGCTCATGTTCAAATTACATACGGTTGAAATGTGGCGAAAAGTCAATCATGTGCACAGAAGTCCTTCGATGCTATGCGATTGAGCACCCTGCATCACCGACGAAATTCAGTGGCACCAATCTAGTTTGTGCCGTAACGTTTTCGTTTTGAATCATCAAGCAAAAATTACAAAATAACGCGCTGAATCAATAAAAGCACTTTTATAGTATCACTCTATCTAAGCATATTACTTCTTTATTTGTTTCTACGTCTTTGATTAGCTGCCGCTCTACCTACCTTAATTTGATTCACACTTTTGGCTTGGTCCAGACCTGTGCTCCATGCTGTTGTTGATTATGGTTCAATCCACTCTTAGTACTGCTTTATTGCAGAAAGAAACAAAGTTACTCAAGCCAGATCTAAAACAATAGTGACATTGATACAAGTTACTTATGACATCGACTGATGTAGTAATGGAGGAAGAAATATCTCGAAGCATTTTCACGTCATTTCAAACTAAATGCTTTTTTACTAATAATGCGTTGAACAGCTCACTGATATCGTTGTGAAAGGCCATTGCAGTTACATTTAATTGAATTACCCATTGATAGGGCAAGTCCTACAAACGAGTATATATTCTATCTACCATGCCATGTTCATAAGAAGATCCTGATGTCCGTTTAACAGTTGACTATACATTCCACGACTCCTTCATGTGGGGTCGTTGGAAGGGGCTGCCTTAATTAATTTCTCGTTTGTGTGTCACAGTTGGATCAGTCAACAAGGTGCGCGCTCCCCGAATACGACACGTGAGGGCCCGGTACATCCGTACGGCGATCAAAAGCAATCAGAACTCGAAACATACGACTACACCACCATACAGAATGTTAGTGTTTGGAATTGTGAGTTCTCACCCACTGTCAGGGACGGTATGCGATCGTGGAATCAGACAGTGCAATACTGGCTGGCAGCCAACTTTCACAAGCGTTGTCCGGGACCACGCGTATTCAGGTCAGTTGCTCTATTTATGTTTTATTTGCACGGGTGTGCACAATTGTACTTCTGTGCTGTGCGGCTAACATCGGGCTAAATTAATTGGTCACTGGTAGTGAGCTGTATGTTGAAACGCGCTGGAATCTAACTACCATGCTCACTTGTATTTTCTTTCTCATATCTGTCGGCCTTGGCTACCGGATAGTATGTTAGCCCACGTGCAGTCTCTGACTTTGCGGCACTTTGCCTAGATCATGCTTGTGCTTTCATACATACGCACATCATATTTTGTTTCCGAATTCATGATTTTTCTATGATTGAAAAGCGATCGGGTTTCTCAAAATGTATATACTTGCTGCAACAATCTTTTATGTCAAACTTCAGAGAAGACTATGATCATAAAGAGTTTCATTTTTAACAGCATAGGGCACCCTCACATCACCACCGTAATGTTAAATCTTTCCTGAATGAGCTCTTGCCAACTAGGTACCTTGGAAAACTAGGTTTGTTGAATATTCCCCCGTTCACCAGACTACTGTATGATTTCTTATCGGGATGCCTAAAAGACAAAGTCTGAAGTAATTAATCTGCAATGGTCGTGGATCTGAGGGTATTTTTTAAAACTTCAGACCAATGTTAAAAACAACGATTTCTTTACAACTTACTCGCATAACATGAACACCTGACATCAACTAGATAAATTCGATCGTAATTGTTCAATGAAAACAGTTTGTTTTGAAAAAGTTATCTTGATGTAAACAGGTTGAAGGACCTCCGAAATGAAGACGTTCTGATGTGCTTTGATCGAGTGTTTGAAGAAGCCTGACTGTTAAGGAGATCGACATACAGCGGGTGAAAATTATCATTGGGGAAAATATTTATGAGATAATCACAAGAGGAAAATTGTTGCGGTCCAGTTTAAGCATTTGAATGCTTCCTTCTTCTAATTCGCTTCACGGGCTTTATTGATGGTTTTAGCGAGTGATTTTCCGTGTGTGATTGTATTTGAACCTCGATGTGAGGCCACTCTGCATTAGTCACTATGTTAAGTCTTGTGTTTGAGTTTAGACATTTGCAACATGCAATACATGCGATCAATGTAGTTACCGATTCGAGTATGCGCGATGACGTGTGCCTTGCATGCCCCTGTTTATATGCAACAACTGTGGATATATCTACTTCATTCATTTTGTTGAATGATAAGTGCGCTTACAGCTCGAGTAAAAGTTGCAGGTGCACAAAGTATGAAGGGACCGTGTGATCCAAACCGCGTCAAAGTCCAAAGTATATTAAACGATAGACTAAATCGTTGCTGGGCGATGAAACATCCATCACTGATCCGATAGCTAATGAACTATTTTTTGTTAACTTGTAAATACTTGAATATTAGGATCAGCTTGTGACCATGAAGAACTATTTCTTATGGCAACGCACTGGGTAAAAATCTATGGAGAGCTTACTGCTTCACCAACACTGGAGTTTGATGGATCATATCCCCCAAAAGTCGATCTGAAGCATCTGCAAGACGGTTTCTACATGATGCATGTCGAAAGCTTGAAAAACGCATCACTTCGAGGTGTTGAGATGAACCTGAAGAATATGGGTCTGACATGGGTTGGGGCTTAACAGAAGATCGAAATGAATGGAGCAATGTTGTTGATGGCCTGTGGCCAACCACGAGCTAAACGCTGAACTAAGGAGCTATAGGGAGGACTAATGATCTTTAAGAGCACACACTGCGATCATTTTTCATCGTCGCGTGTTATGAAGGTGAGTGGACCTAAACATTTTAAATAAAGACTGGTTCGGTTTATAACCCTGTATATTTAATTCAAGGTTTCAAGGTAATTCAAGGTTTTTAATGGTCTACAAATCAATAAGCTTAACAGCAACCATAGGATGGTAAAAATTGAAATTTAAGTGTATAAACAAAATAAGGAAGTAGATTAAGCTGTATATATGTGTTCGGGAAACGAATAATTCAATAAAAAATCGTTTTAAATTCATGCAAGCTAGTGGAGTGAGCAACGGCTGAAGGTAAACTGTTCCAAGTAAAACAGACACCAACAGAGTAAAATACCTTCTACAGTTCAGGCGGGAATGGGGTATGACCAGCACATATTCATGGGTCCGATAATTTCTCGTATTCCTTCGCGTGAATAAATTTGTATGCAATACGCGTCATATTTTTGAACTTGGTTTTTACAGGTACACTTGGACAATGGCAGTGAGTGCCTATTGGCATGGGCTGCATCCCGGTTACTATCTCGCTTTCCTCACTATGCCTCTAGCTCTGGGGGCTGAATCCGGACTATCTATTTTGATTGAAGCTTGCGGTTCAGCGTTGCCGGCTGGTAGTTCGCAATTCCTTTCTTGGCTTCTGAAAATGAGGGTTTTCGAGTACTGTTCAGTGGGGTTCCTACTTCTCGACGCGCAAACAACGTTGGTATGCTGGCACAGCGTTGGCTATTGCATTCATGTGATCCTGATTTTCATACTTGCCACCAGCACGATAGTGCGATGGTTTTCCCGGAGGACACCAAAAGGTGTGGCTTCCATGGTTTCTTGAACAGCTAGCTTGAAATCCCTTGCCTTTTTGCACCACTTATTGTTTTCATGACTTGTTGAATTCGCCGCCATTGAGATGTAGATTGCTTGGCTGTTATTTTGCACCAAAGCTCAATCCCTATTCTGTTTTCAATACCCTCTTGTACGCCTCTAGCTATTTTTCTATTTCTATGCGCGTAGATACCAGATGGTGTTGTTCCCTTAGCTGTGTAGCATTCGCAAAAATTTGCTGCATTTTATTTCACTTCATTTTTTTCAATGTAATTTACGAGATTATCTCCCTGTCTTTCTTGTTCTATTTCCGAACTCTCGTCCTCATTTTTAATGTTTTCGCATGAAATACAGTCAATCAGATGCACTATCGTATCGTTTTTGTAGTTGTCGGGTAAATCATATACAGTCAGACTCCGTGTGTATTGAACGGAGATCGTCATGATGGGATCAGACGGTAGTTTTACGATTTTGCACTTCGTTACTAATGATGGTGCAAAGGATGGGATCTAGAACGCTACGTATGTGCACTTAATCAAACAGGGGTGTGTGCGGCTTCCAGTAAACCGATTGGGTTATTAAAATCATCACAGTATACGATTCTTTTCCGATGCGCTACACAAACGCTTTTCGATAAGTTATTGAACTCGAGCATCGAGGAAATGTTAATGTTACTTTCAAGCGATTAGGATTAGGATTTATACCATAGTTCTCTTTGGGCACGGCGTTGGTGAGGCTGAAAATGTCAATCAAATAGTTTGCTAAACATCGTTGTAACGAAAGATAGCTTCATGATGGGTTACAGTCGTTTCCGCTCCAAAAATCATTTTGCTTCCCAATTTCGGACACAATGTAGTGCTTCCCATCTGAATGGCCAGTTGTGTCCACATGACCCTGCTTCAATGATTTGATCAGGTGATTTCGGCCAGAATATCGATTTTTCGAATCGCATCCAGATACACCATGATACATATGGGCTGCGATATATGTTAATCCGCTTCAACAATGGGGGTTCGCGTGAGTAATCGAATGTGCGTTTGGGTGCTTCTTTGCGTATGGCTTCTCCTGTCCACTTTATTTTTGGGCACCATAGTTTTATTGTTGTACCTTTATAACGATGTGCTAGAATCGTTTTTCGGTTCACCACTGACAAAATTGGCTCAAACAACTGCCATAATCATTGCCGGGTGGACACTGATAACTTTTGGCGCAGCGATTAGAACGGCAAAGGCGAATCGTCGGTCGATGGCGATGTTATTTCTTCTGTTTGCCGTATTAGGATTTGCCGGTGAAATGCTCATCATGATAGGCCTGGCGAAATATCGTGAACATGTCTTTGGCTTGTCTTTGCTCCGAGAAGCCACTCTACGCCTGGTAAAAGCCTATCCGAAATCAGCCGTGGCACGATCTGCTCTGGACACAATACATTCGCGATTCGATTGCTGCGGAGTTGACGAATGGCATAGTGAATGGAGGGATGTGGAACCTTACCCAGAGAGGATTGATAAACTGAATGCTGAACCCTGGGTACCGCGTTCCTGTTGCCTGGAATTCTTCCAAGTTAACGTTCGATGTGGCTATACAGCCATTCGTTATCCGGTAACGGCCGCTCAATTATTTAGCATGAGTAGCTCGGATGTACAAGCAATGGTACCAATGCCATGGTTAACGAGGATTCGCAATGAACCCTGCCCGGAGAGGATGTTTGACTGGTTGGCAGAAGTACCAATTTATGCCCTCATGTGTGGGTTATCGATTTCAGTTTCACGCATGATGCTCGCAATCCACGCAGTGTTCGCTCACACAGACGGTGGAAAGAAAAAATATAGCTGATATGAATCAGTTGTTCCGCAATTAAATCGTTCATGTTCTTGCTCATGGTACGAGTGCACCGATAGGATTGCACTCTGCAATCCGGCGAACATAAAGTGACGAAACAAGATATCTTACGTACGGGAATAAAGCATGATAATCGTGCCAATAAACTATTTCCAGGTAATGTCTTGTATTGAATTACAATAGATATGAATGTGTCCAGAGTGGATTCCGATGGGGTGATTTTTGCAGTTGTGCTTACTATACATCTATCGCCGTAGATTCGTTTGGTATTGCCACTGCCTTGTAAGTATTCACTTCCATTATCTCAGGCTAGTTTCAAAACGAGAATGATGCTGATTGGAGCGCGAAAAATCGTTAGTAAATCAGTTCAAATTCTTCTAGCGCTGATAAACAGGAATAGCATCCTGCTCCAGCGAACTCCGTTTGGCCGAATTTAATAACAACGCACATTTTCCCATCGCACCCTCCACGACCGGTTTCACGTTGTTTGCTCTGGTCAATCTGGTTTTGTTTAATTTTAAATGACGTGACATTGTATGGGCTGTACAAATACACGCTTAGTAACCAAAGTAATGTGTTGCTCACATCCCCATCCCTTACACGCTTAGTAAATTAACACATGCGTTTGATATCGAATTCATCACAGAATCACATCGGAAACCTCCCAGTTATATTTGCACCGGAACCAACCATTCGAAACCACTCGTCATACGCTAGTGGGATAACTAATTATACAGACGCGGGTTGCATACGCGAAATTCCGATCGATTATCTATCTTTCCCGCTCAGGCGTCCACTGCAATGGCAATTGTTAAATGACAGCATGGCATTTACCCTATTTCTGCGCAAGTTTTTAACCGTTTGTACCGATAATTATAGGATCACTAAGATCACTTTTCCCGTGGCAGACTTAGAACTCTCAGGAGTATGGTGTTACATACAAATATTTTTCTACTATTTATGCTGTTTGGGCATCAAGTAGCCGTGGGCCTACACTAAATCAATATATGATTCGCTAGAGCAATCCGCCTGATTTGAAATAAGTAGCGGCATTGCACTCTTGACTTAGGGCTCGAATGATCAAACAAATCGTCTCTGTTCAGTGGATGGAGGGTTAAACTTGGCAGTGGTAAGAGGCTGTTGAATTTGTCTGCGAAATACGGACTCACTCATGATGATCAATAAAGGTTGTCCTGAAATCACACTTTAATGTTTGAACCCTCTTCATTGTACCGATAACAGGACGAGCATGTTCACTTATTTATTCCCCGTGGGTGAAATAGCCGATTTGAAAAAATACCAGAAAATAATCAGAGTAGAAAATTTTAAAATAATCAAAAAAGTGATGATGACGAAATATGATAGGCCGGAATATGAAGCAGACAAAAAAGGAAATATCACAATTAGGAATTAAGGCATCGCAGTTTTCTGGCTGCCGTATAGGTCGTGTGATAGACGTCCAACGATTGCTGAGGCAACCGAAATGTTCCGCCATTAGCCAAGCCAACAAGATACTGAAATGAAGGACACAATCATCACCGTCTCTTTGGCATTAAACAGACGTAGTGGATGAGTGAGAATTTTAGAATAAAGTATTGCGTGGACCGAATAGGACGGCGGACTGACGAGAAAAGCTTGTTATAATGCATGACAGTGAAAGCCGCAAGAAAGCTGCCACGTTGATGTCGCTCTACTCGTTCACGGAACTTTTATGAGGACATGTTCTATTCGAGGTGTAGGCACCTCTTCCCAGTTTGTTTGTGCTTACTCTTCTATAGAATCCGTAGCTATTTAAGTCCCACCTTTCCCAATCTTTTAGGATTTTACTTTTTCATGGTTGTGTGGCAGTTAAGCATTCGGTACGTGCTACCGGTGTAATGCTGTCTGTGATGATGATGAATAGGACGGCAATATGCAACAGAAAAGCGAAATGGGTTCAAACTCAGTCACAGTACACATTTGTGAGAAGGTAGTTAACCCCGATTCTCCATCATAACCAGGCACAAATAGGCACCAAAAAGTTGGTAGTATTACACCGCTCCTATCAGTTGTACCATCACGTACTAGTACAACTGAACAATCACGCCTATGGGTGCGAGCAGACTGGTAGGGATACATGGATCAAGTAATTGGTGGAGATGATTGTTGTTTGCCAATGAGATGGAAGGAAATAACGATTTACAATTTTGCCAGGTAATGTCCATTATGCAGAGCGGCATAGCCCACCGAGTAAAGTAATCCATGGCAGTCGAATCAATCACATCATCGATAGACCAATCAGAGTAGCACGAATGCAAAAGAAATTTCCGTACAATAAATCGAATTCAAGAAGAAACACAGCGGAGTCCGATGCGAGGGCCTTGTTGAAAGCATCGAGTTTACCAAGGCATCAAACTAATGACTAAAAGCGATGAATACAGTATCTGCAGTGCTGCTGATTTTATTTATGAATGTATCAAGAATACGTGACCCTAATTAATTGTTAAGGTTGTTTCATCTAGTGGGCCCGAACGAGTGACAAGATCCCAGCGAACTCTCGGCAAAACCACGTTAATTTGCAACGTTAATGAAAATACGTTTATTGTGATAATGCGCTTCTCTGGTTGAAAATGTTTGTTATAGGCTTTTACTAGAATTGGCTTGAAATGTGCTTTCGGAACACGATTGGATAGCACGAAAACGAGAATTCACGTACAGCAATTTATCGAACGATCACAGGATACTGCTTTACAGCTGTTGATTGGCTTCGACGATCAAGTTACGAATAACAGATGATCGTACAACGATCAGCTGCAAAGATTTAAATATTTTTTGGGTCATGCCTTCAGCTGTATACTCTAAGCAAAACAATAATGACAACGACAGAGCTGGGGGTAGGGATTCGAGTGAGGCGTGTTTATGGATCGAATTGATAATATACGGGAGTGGAGTGAAGCGCAATGAGAGTGCCGTGGATAAGGAAAGTGCCAAGCAGCCCCGGTGAATGGGAAACTGGAAACTAGTCGTGGAGTTGGGATTCTAACAGACCAGACGTGTAAATGCCAGTGTGGACATTCGAACTGGCTTGTTACTAATAGATTGTAGAAATTCTCAAGAAAAATGCGAGGAAGCTGTAGAATGTAATTAGTCGGTAAACGCAGAAACATACCCGATAAGTTTGTCGCGCATCCTCTCCAGGGTCGGTCAACTGAAATGACGGTCTTGATGCATTAGAGGATTGAATTGATTGACATGAGTCCAGGTAACCTGAATGAGAATAAAAACAATAGTTCGCACGATAGGAAGCATCTAAAACATATTTATTTTCGAAGAAATATGTTTGATGAAATGTGGTTTATCATCTCTAAACCCCTCAACTGTAATCGTAAAGATAGCAATGGACCGGTGACGCAAAATTAAGACGGAATAACGCATGCAAATAAAAGAAAGAAATAGCTGAAATGAGAACAAAGCAGATGTATGTCGACAATAATTAAGCAGCATGGACAGGAGCCAAATCAGCAAGACCTCTTCCTTCAGCTTTCAGATCCGTGTAGCATAACACTTTTTACTCGTCACTCCACTAGACAACATGCAAGATGCAGCAAACACTTACGGCAATACTACGATTGAACACGATTTTGAGATATACACGGTCCGTTTTTTTGTTGGCCTCCTTCAGTCGATGTCTACCATGGATGTACATCACAATCGCATGATATTTTCATGTGCCACAGCTTTTCGAATGACTAAACAGTCCGATTCAGGAGGAACACTCTCCTGAAGCGCATGCAACGATATATAGTACTCGGTGGATCGGCATCAGTTGAACTTCAGTGTTCAGCAGCCAAGAGCTGTATCTGCTCCTCCCCAGCTTGCAGACGACGCTTTACACAATGCCTCCAATGTGAGCGGTCAAGAGCAAGTTCTTCCCAACTCACCGGGTCAATGCCAAGAGCTTTCATATCTCTTTTGCAAACGTCTTTATACCGCAAATGCCCAATGGTCGACTTCCTAGTTGCAACTCACCATAGAGTAGATCTTTCAGAATACGACCATTTTCCATTCTGTTAGACATGGCCAAGCCACCGCAGCGGCGCTGTCGCAATAGGGTGAACATGCTTTGTAGACCAGCTTTTGAAAGCACTTCAGCATTAGTCACTCTGTCCATCCACGATATGTTCAAGATACGACGGATGCTTCGTAGATGGAAAGCATTCAGCTTCCGTTCGTGTCTTGCGTGGGTGTCCCAGGTTTCACTGCCGTATAGTAAAGCATTTAGTACGCACGCGCTGTATACCATCATCTTTGTCTTTACAGTCAGCTTGCGGTTACCCCAAACACGAGAGTTCAATCGGGACAAAATGACAGCTGCTCTGCCAATCCGTTTATCAATCTCCATGTCTAGCGAGAGGTGATCCGCGATGGTTGAACCAAAATATGAGAAATCATGTACTGGTTCAAGCTGACAGTTTCCGACAATGATGATTGGAGGCGATACAATCCCTTGACAAGGGACTTTGGTCTTGCTCATGCTGATTGTTTGCATACCAACGAAAAACAGTCCATTAGCGACTGGAGGTGAGCAATAATGGATGCATCGTCAGCGAACAGCAGGTCACAGATTAGCACATTTCGTGATTTGGTTTGTGTCCTTAACCGTTTCAGGTTGAAAAGCTTGCAATCACTTCGCGTGCGTAGGTAAATGCCTTCTGTTTTCGTTCTAAAAGCGTGCTTCAGAAGAAGAGCAAAGAAAATACCGAACAGCATGGGAGCAAGAACACACCATTGTTTGACGCCACGGAGAATTTCGAAGGCTTCTGAACTGAAACCGTTAAAATGGACTAAGCGCATAATACCAGAGTGGAACGAAATAACGAGTTTGAGCAGTCTTGGGGAGCAGCCTATAAGATCAAGCATTTTGCAGACCCTCCCTGCTGACGTAGTCGAATGCCTTCGTTAAATCAATAAAAACAGCGTATAATGGCATACGCTGTTCCCGACATTTTTCTTGAAGTTGTCTCGGAGAAGATCATGTCAACGGTTGATCTTCCCTTGCGGAAGCCACTTTGAGATTCGTACTAAGCTCTATCAGCTAAAACTTGTAGCCGGATCTGTAAGACTTTAGAAAACAATTTGCCTACAACATTGAGAAGGGATATTCCTCTGTAATTGTTGCAGTCGCCTCTATCATCCTTATTCTAAAATAGCGTGATGATCTTCGTGCCTTGCATCTCTTGTGGGACACTCCTCCTGCCAGCAATGGAGAAGCAAATTGTGAAGAGGCTGAAATAATGATGTTCTACAGCATTTGATGAGCTCAGGTGGAAATTAGTTGTCACTAGGGGCCTTCCCATTCGCTAAGCTGTCGATTGCTCGATTGAGCTCATCAATGGTTAGCAACCGCTCAACGTTTTCAAGTGCATGTGGTAAAACCGTACTGTCTCTAGAATAGTGAAAGAAGTGCTCTACCCATCATTCCATCTGTTGAATTTTGTCGACAATCGGATTACCAGATACAGACTTAATGGGAGCCGTTTTAAGTTTGTTTGGACCAATGGCTCGCTTGATCCCATCATACATACCGTGAAATTTTCCAGTATCCGCCACTTTTGGATACTTAGGCTAATTTCAGTCCAACAGTCATTTACACATCGTCTTGAAGTCTGTTGGACCTTATTGCTAGCTGCTATAAAAGAAATGGAAAGTTTTCATCTGTTGGCATACCTTTGAACTTCAAGAATGCTGACCGTTTCTCATTCAACACAACAGTCATCTCAGAAGCTTTTGCTTCGACTCTGCATATGCAGCTTTTTAGCGATTCCCAGTTTTCTGAATCCGATTCGGGGAATAAGTTTGGTTGAACTCGGTTGTGAAGGCTTTTGCAAATCGCTCAGCTAGATTAGGTGCACACATGCGAGTGACGTTTATCTTTGGTTTAGCAGACAATTTGGTGGGATGAAATCTGGACTGGGGAAGTTTCAGTTTTGCAGAAACCAGCGAATGGTCAGTGTCGCAGTCTGCGCTTTGATATGATCTGGTGAGGAGTACGCTTCCTATATTAGTGCGCCTAACAAGAATAAGATTAAGCTGATGCCAATGCTTAAAGCGAGGATGTTTCCAAGAGACTTAATGCTGTCGTTTTGTTTGAAAGTGTTACTGACACAGACTGAACTGTGTGCACAGTTCTAAAAAGCGTTGTCCATTTTCATTGGTTTTAGCTACTCCGAACCTTCCGAGATAGTTTTGCCAAGACTGGTAACCTGCACCAAATCTGGCATTGAAATCCCCCAATACCACTACGCAGTTTTTGAGGACTGCTGTGAGGTTATGATGAAAAGCGTCTTTTTCATCAGGCGTCGCAGAGAGCGTCGGTGCATAAACGTTGACCATTATTACACTTCAGATTTAGAGTCAAAATCCTTTCACTCGAACTGCTGCTTTTAGTAGGTCGTTTCGCACGGCAAACCTAACTCACGCAGTCGAGGGTCATCAGAACCCCTTACCTTCCAAAAAATGTATAATCTCTTTCTGTTAACATACCAGTGTCTGTTAATTGAGTCTGTTGCAGGGCAGCCACGTCGACATTAAGCCCTTCTAACTCATTGTTAATCACAGTTGATATTCTTACCTCTCTGAAATCCGAGACATCGTCATCAAACCCTTGGTGCATGGACCGGGCGTTCCAGGATCCCAGTTTCAGAGCTAACCTTTGTTGTTTAGTAATTCGCTTCGCAGGTGCGAAAAAATACAGTCTGCTTGTTGGTTGATTCCTAACCCCCATGCACCAATGAGGATAGCAGACCGTGGCGAGACGACACCTTATTGACTGGGGGCTGCCCAGCTTGAGGCGGGCGGTAGCCGTCCAATGAGATTTGAAAATCTCTTCCGCCGTCGGAAGCAGCCCCATGCGCCGAGCTCTACGTCAGTCGAGCCATACCTTTTAACCGGTATCTGCTGCTTCCCGTGTTATTATCCATAGAAGCGGAATGGAGTGTCCTCTCCATTGGTGCGTTGTGATGTACGCCAGGGCAGTTCAATATGGAGAACTAGCTGTTGCCCATGCAACGAGTGCTCCCTCTCCACGGCACCACTGGAAACAAAGGAACAGCTAGGCTGATGCGTTTGGACAACGGTGCCGTCGCCGGAGTTGGTAAGACGAAGTTGAATACAACTTCGGGCTGCCTAACGGGACTCGGGCTCCGGATATTTCTTCGAGGTTGACTCATGAAGCCTTTTCCATGATTGGATGTAGCCACAAGGCAGTGGAGGTTTGAGATAAGGGTTTCCTTGCCCAAGGTGGACCGTCTTCATGAATTTACGAACTCAAGTCTCTTACGAGCTGCAGTCGCTGACTGTGTGGCACTTTGCCTGGATCGGGCTTGTGCTTTCATACTACCATACCATACCATACGAGCTCCATCTGCCCGAAGGAAGCTGGTTTTAAGGCGCCAGTCAGCCGCCTTCACCCCTTCTCCTGTCAGTAGAAGCAGTTAGCCGGGTCACACAAACCACGCGTGCAAGCCAGGAGCTAGGCTTGGTTGTCAGAGGCTGTCACTATAGCATTTTTGGAATTGGGAGCATATCTCTAGAACCGCGCCGGCCGTGACAACCTTGAAACGATATACATGGTCTATTGCGTAATTAATTTCACTGATAGTTGCAGACGTCTAGCAAAATTTGCAGACTATCAATACTATCACAAGCCTGAAGACAGATTACCTGTCCAAGGTATAAAAGAAAATGGCAGTGAGATTCCAGCGTGTTCGCCCATGCAGCTCAGTACTGGTAGCAAATCAATTTAGCACAATGTTACCTGTGCAGGTTGGAAATATCAGCACTCACTCGAAGATGACGGTGAGGTTACCCAGGCAAGATTGAAAACATAGTGAGACGCAAATGTGGTCAATAGCACACAAGTCGAGAGACTCACTTTGATAGACGGAGACATCAGTGGGTTTCAAACGTGCTGGATTCGGATCGAAGCATTTGCAACTTGATGATGATATTTGATTCACATGTCTAGCCAAAGAAAATGTCGAATCAGAAGCTAGACGGTGAGCATGTAGTTGTGCGATCGAACTTGACGAGGCACCGGGAATCGAACCTCGACGATTAGGACCGATAAACTCGTGAGACAATGATGGTGGATACACGTGAAAGAACGTGTTGGCCATGTCCGTAGCATCGCTGCAATGAGGGACAAAGCCGCGTGAAAGAGAAAGGATCGTACTAAAATGCAATGTTGTATCCAAAACAGAAGAGAAGTCTAGAGTTATTCCTAACCCAGTTAGGCCGGCATGGGAAGCAACTGGGTCATTGGACACATGCAAGCAAAACCTACTCCCACGAGGCGCAGGAGAACTTAAATGACACGTATAATCAAGACGCGTTTCCGACATACACCATGCAACCATGTCGGCTAGTCCACTTCTTGCAAATTCAGGATAGTGAAGTCGCGAGCCAAATAAAGGTAGACAGCTTCAGAGGGGGTGGCAGTGAACACATACTTTAGAGAAATCAACTGTGATGAAATCCATTAAGCATTGATGGTCAGGAATGCATCGGAGCGAACGATAGCGTGTACGAAACTTGCCTGGTTTATAGTGATTTTTAAACGTAGCTTGCCTTTATGAACGGAGAGGAGATTTCGTTAAGGGGTCTCACTGCTAGCGTTTAGCTCATTGGCTTCAGTCATAAGGCAGCGAGACGACAAAGGTTCTCAACAATTGCAGTTCGTATGCCCTTTGTCCAGAAATGTCTAATTTGAGGCACGATAGCCCATGTGTTTGAGTATTGATTGTAGATTTTGTATGTTCACCATACAATGACTACGCATACGACAACCGGCAGCGAGTGACCGCTGCAGCGCCATGATGTCATCATTGAAATTTTGTGGCTTTTTCATGAAAACACATTTGCAAGACGAAAACCTACAACGTATTCAGAGACCATCGCTGAGTACGAGTAAAATAACCCACCACTAGGCATTTGGCAGGATAGTTAGTTGGATAAATAAGAAATTGGCGTGCCCAATGTTTGATTTTCTTCAACCCAAAACCTCACCCGGTGGTCACAGACCACAAAATGGCCAGCTAATCGCGAACCAGTGTGATAGTAGAATAACTGTGTGGTGAAAATCGATCTTATTTGTGCGTTATCCGAATTCTGTAAATAAATACTACTAGCATACAAAAAACGATAGAACGATCGTTTACAATAATTAAATGAGCTCTCATCCAGTTCGTTATAGCCACCTAGACCAGTTCGCCGTTTTCTATCAATAAGGCTAGTTTGCCATATTTACTATCATAACAAAACCTTCCTTGGCTGAAAAATAGCTCATACTTAGTGCCAACATCGCAGATCCGAACTAGCGGTATCCTATGAGATAAACGTCAGCAATCTGGAAAATGTTGATCTAAAGGCGCCATCCAGATGAACAGAAAAGACGAGAAAGAGAAGTGCTGCACCGTCCAGATTGTACGCCGTTACTCTACAACTCATAACCAATAAATCGGGCCACAGAGTATAGTAATTTTCAAACAAACAATCGATTAGTTACTCAATCTTAATTGAGGGGTCATACCTCTCCGAACTACTATCATCCGGATTTTCTGGGTGATTGCTTCCGGAGGAAACAGGTTTTTTCGGCGTAACTTGAACGTTAGCTAACGGGGAGACACTGTGCGAATATTCAGCTTGTTCAACTTCCTGAGGTAAATTCGGAACCGAGGCAACCGGTTTCATTTTAGCACGCGGCAGAGAAGTTGGCGGGGTGAGAAGACCATGCGCCAAAGTGACACGTCTAGTCGGTGTGCATTCTTCCGGAGAGCCGCGTGTCACGATTTGAACTGGATGTTCCACGAAGGAAGGGTAAGTGGACATCTCGGACCAACGCAAGTGACCGGTTAGTTTATCTTTGATACATTCGTAGGACGAAAGCTCATACAGTTGGCGGGACCAATCGACACTGAAAAATCAACCCGAAACCCTTTAACATTAGCGATTACCAAATCGAAAATGTTATATTATTATGAATGGACGATCAACAAAATATGGTGTGAAAAGTAGAGCTACCAAATGGACACAGTTGTTCCACTCGCGGGCAGCATCAAAACACAACGCACCTTGGGTGATTCGATGGCAAGAGCGCCTTTTTCAAACAACGCTCTTTACTTTCCCAATCAAGGCCATGCGGTAAACTTTTGAGCAATTCAAGTGAACACCAATCGGTGAAATGCGATCGGACCGCTTCTTGTCGCGTCACAGCATCGAGCCAATGCATGTGGGCATCCGACGTCAGATCCCACAAATGGCCCATCGAACTGGCCGCGATACGTGCCATGAGGGGATTCAAACCTTGCAATTTGTTTAAAACACTGGCTGAGTCACACGGGACGGAGTGAAGGTGAGTGTTCACATGTTGGTACACCTCTTCGCAGATCAACTGGAACAACGAACCGGACCAGGAGATTGGACGATAGATACGAAGAAACAGATTGATGACACACTGTTTGTCCCAGTCGGAAAACTTGTTTGAATAATATCTGATGGTAAAAAAAGCATTGTACTGGAGGCGTAGAAATGATTTAGTGTTTCAAGACTCTATAAAGTAGGAACTATGAGGATTGAAAGTAACAAATGTGTTTGTACCTAAGTCATACCTGAATACCGCAGAGCGAAGTAAGTAACCGATGCATATTATGACGAACCTGGAGGTTGGCAAGTTACCACGGACTCTAATAGATTGCGTTTACTAAAATAATCTCAGTTGGCCAAGATATATAAGAAAAAGATAACGGAAGTAAAACTGCAGCGTGCAGTCGTACGTCATTGATCAACGCTGACAATTAAGGTGGCACGAGATTACCCTAACACGATTGGGCAATTGAACAGGATCTGAAATTGAGAAACGCGTGCCTGATGTGGCGTTGGTATGTTTGAGTATCTGAGATTTTGTTTCACCAAAGCGAAAACTATGGCTGCGGCGGCACAGCAGATAGCACATTCCAATGTCAATCTGATGGGGTTGGCAGTTGCACACTTTGGGAAGTGTGCTCAGCTCTATTTCCCATACACACCCAGTTTCAAAATGGATGTCAACAATGGCAAGCTGGAACGGCCTACCACCATGTCCAAACGATGAAATCATCTCATGTGTAGCGTTTCGTGTAACAGAGGTCGAAAATAAGACCGGGCCATATGAGCCAAAGCGGGTAGATGAGGAACAAAAGTCTTAGTTAGAACCAGTCCGTACTACTAAAATGAAAACAGAGGCAGGAATCGACGGTTGCAACACAGCGCCATTAGAAAAACGACGTACAACCAGAGCAAAATGGCTAAATACGAGGTCAATGACGAATAAGCTGAACACGAAATAGAATGTTAGAAATAAGTCAGCTACCTGAATTAATAAAGTCGTTATCAGAAAAGAAGGTATGTATGTATGTAAGAAATCACAAGCCTGATCCACGCAAAATGGGCAACAGTCAGAGACTAAGATAGTGTCAGGTTGCCCAGGCTTAGACAGTTAAGGGGAAGGAAAATAACAATAGCACTGAGACCCCAGCGTGTACTAGCATGCAGCTCAATACCGGTGGCAACTAAATTTAGCACGGCGTTAGCTGCATAGCACAGAAGTGCTGCACGATTGCACATCCGTGCACCGAAACATGAAGTAGATTTTAAATATACTGGACATGGGGTAGACGTTTCTTTGGCATTGATGAGAGTTCACGACGGCTCTCAAAAGAAAAAATGCAACGCAATGATGAATTCCTTTTAAATCGATCGTCCACACTGCAAAAGAAATTCCATTTTAGTCGCTTGCTAGTAGATAACTAAGGCGGAAAACAAAACTGTTGTGCACGTATATCTCAGCTCAATTTCATTCAAATTTTCGGATGTGCTGACTCAATGTTCAGGACATCACCCGAGCAGCATATACACAGAATTTTCCACGGAAGGATCTTAGGAGTTGGGGCAATTTTTACTGCTGCACATCAACTGATTCGCTGTGTAATTGATGCGCAAATGCGTAGTTCCATAATCGCACAAAGTAATCGGACTGATCAACAACACTCACCGGGAAATGGCTTGCATGAAATCACGCGACTGGCTGGAAAGTTTCTTGTTTTTCTTGTACGTGTTGATGTTGTGAACCAATTGACTGCCGGCATACTGTAAGGCCAGCGTATCACCGTGCTCGTCGTACATATTCTGCAAAGAGTACAACAAAATTAGCAAGCGAATCAAATGAGACCGAGAAAGTGTTACACAGGATGAGAGACAGCATAAACGGGACGGAATGCTGTTAGATTAACGTCGGATATGATGTTGAAGCAATCAAACAACTCAGATCCACTAAGATTGTTACGACAAACCTTATTGTCGGGCAGTTGGAGGGAATGCTTCAATAGGGGATTTTTGTGTGAAATCAGAAGTCTGGATCCAGGCAAAGTGCCGCACAATCAAAGACTGCACATGGGCTAAGATGCTGTCAGGTTGCCCAGGCCTAGAAATGGGAAATAGCAGTGAGACTCCAGCGTGTTTCCGCATGCAGTTCAGTACTAGTGGCAAATCAATTTAGCGCGATGTTGGGTGCGCAGTACAGAACGATTGCGCGATTGTAAATCGGTGCGTATTTTTTTATTAATAAGTGAAAATTAGCCATGAGTGGAACAGTACATGGGAAGGAAATGTGTCAAGTTGCAAGTGATTCGAATTTCCAAAAAAATAAAAGTTTCAACTACGAAATCATCTATTCAATCATCCGTACATTCAAAGATGCTTACGTATGTATGTATCTATCTATGTATGTATGTATGCATGTTGTTGGCCTTCTTCGGTCAATGTCGACCTGGAAAGTACATCACAAGCGCATGATGGTTTCATGTTCCGCAGCGGTTTCTTAGACACACACACACACATCATCATCATCATCATGAAGCAGACAAAGTGCAACGCAACATGAACCAGAAAATTCAAATAAGCAAACGCGTATAAAAAGAAAGCAAGATAGCGAAATATACAAATGCGCAAAAAGCATCCCGTTTTTTGATCATTTCAGTGCATGCGATCAGAACGGGACTGTTCCGCATTTCTGCAAGCAGATGACGTGTAGACTGAACGAGTTGGTCACTGCAACATTTGTTTGCTAACCGAGGCGCAGAACGGACCACGCTCACACATGCCGCGGGCCCTGAACATTCATGAAACATACAAGGCGACTCTACAAATCTATTGCACGGATGAGCACCCGTACAGTACTGCTGTAATGTAAGGGCCATGCTTAGCATATCTGTAGCTAACACTGAAGCGGATATGCATGGATGTGCAATCGTGCAGTATTTCTGTGCTGTCGGCTAACACAATGCTAAATTGATTGGCCACGGGTAGCGAACTGCATGCTGAAACACGCTGGAGTCTCTCTATTTCTCATATCTGCCTAGGCCTGAGCAACCTGACCGTATCTTAGCCCACGTGCAGTCTCTAACTGTGCGGCACTTTGCCCGGATCAGACGTGTGCTTTCATACCAAACCATACAAATCTCTTAAAATCTATTTACAGGTAGCGGGTCTGCCACTAATTGTTAGTAGTAATGAGGCAAAAATGAAACATAGTCGCAGTTCCAATGCTTCTGGAGTTAGAATAATACTGTAAACCTTCAGCAACCTGAAAGTGTCACAAATCACAGTCTTTTCATCTCACCCGAATCATCAAATGATTAACGTTCAGCGACGTCTCTCAGAGGATTGAATACAAAGAAAACGGGGCCGTATCCGTTACTTTACTCATGTCAAAAAATCTTACATGCAACAGTTTTTCAACGACCGAATCTGCTTCAATCACAGGTTCGGCCAAAAAGCCCAAATTGTACAGTTGATAGGCTAACGCGACCCGACCAATCACGAATTGCGCGGTGTTGGTTCGATCCAAGCAATCCATACAATTCATTCGGATTAAGCCACATTGGTGGGGTCTGAAAAGTTCCGAGAACATGGTCAAAAAAGCAGATTTCATTAAATTGTGACTTGATAAACCAAAGTGCGCATCCAGCATAATTAAGCACAGGTGAACAATTCATGGCTCGTTTAGGGGTTTGTTAAATGGTAAAACGTGCTAAAAACTTTTCACACTCGAAGCTAAAATAGGCTAACGAAATTGCTGATAAGTAGAAAATGGGACTAAGGCCAGGTAAAGTTGCTGATGCGCCCATCATTGAAGTTGTCTTTTTAGATTTAATGAGATCCAGAAGAATTTCGGGTCGACTGAATTCCTGTGAATGAGGGAAAAAGTTTTCACTGACGGTTTATGAGCTATTTTATAATTGCAGCAGCAAAGTGGTAGCATTTAAAAACAAGAAATTGTTTGACAGAAGTGTGAGGATCGATAGAACATTACACACACTTAAAGTTGTATTTGCAAGACACTGCTAATAAGATCAGGATAGCCGACCGTGGATCTAAGTAAACCCATCAAACGAACAGTTTTTAAACTGATCACTTCACCTGCGCTTGCACACCACAGCCGGATTTGAGAAGCACATCCTTTGTAAGTAGATGGGATGTGAGCAACTCTAAAAACTGGTCACTTCCATCAACTTACTCGGCTAGTTTAGAGCCACTGTGTGGATAGGCTATCCAACAGTTACTTTGTGCGACTATCTCTTCTTGGAGGATGAGTCGGCTTCAATGAAGATTCTTGGGAATTTGGGTACAAAACGGCGTCCCCAGCACCACTCGGCGTTTGTTCGAGTCAGCTTCTCTAGTCTTTGCACAACCAAGTGCGACCTGCAAAGCAGCAGGTTAGGCAACAGTTGGGTGCGCTAAGCTGATAAACAGTGATTCCTGAGTAAAAGTTTGTTTGTTACGTGTCTACCGTTGTAAGGCTGGCTAAAACTAATCTTAGTGTCATCATCCGATGGTAGCAGAGAGTTAAAAAGGTTGTAGTGAGTATGTTTAGTTTATATGAGTGTTCCAAAACCAAACGCTTTAATCGTAGCGGCATTGAAGAATAAAAATATTCCCCTTTTCAAGGTTTGAATGAGGTGGCTGCAATAAGTAATGGCGCCACGCGCTTGAAAAAAGAACTATTGTTCAATTTTCACCACAATCAGTGGACGTGGGAAGACAATAGAAACTCACTCGATTCCGCGTGTAGCTCGATTTTTTCCATGCCGATCGATAGAGTGGATGAAGATGCCGGTGCGCTTGATGCAGGCTTCAACCACCGGCCTCAGTTGATCCAAAACAATGAGACGACGATGTTTTTGAACACGAGAAATATCAAACACGACATAGATAATCGGAGGACTGGAATTGGGTGCTAGATGAGAGTCCGTAGAGGGCAAATCCCTTTCGATACGAGAAGGAAGAAACTAGATAAGATGGAGGGAAACGCATTTGTTAGAAAAGCATAATAGGGTAAATAACGTGGGTGTGACGACGTGATTTAACTGGTGGTCATGGTAACCTTACGCAACAGTGGTTTAAAACTGTGGTCATCATTTCTCCACCGTTTCAAGGTATGCACATATGATCGTATGAGCCGTACCTGATGAGTGCAAACATGCCGAAACAGTTCGTCGGATGGGTGTCTTTGATGGAAATTCAAGCAAATAAGGATTTTTGTTCGAACTACTGCGTTTAATGCCATCCATGCGAGCCAGTGCATGTGATTGAACAGGTTGTTCATGCCAACCTTATCCAACAGTAGCATACAAGCGCAACTTGTAAACCATTCTTCCACTGTTTCAAGCGCATGTGGATCCTGATCGTACTGTCCCTACCTGATGAGTATATATATATATACATATATATATTATTATATATATATATATATATATTGCAAAACATGATACAGATATGGTACCGTTCAACGAAAAACAATGAAATGAACTATACATGGAAGGAATACAGTGAAAAAAGAACAGCAAATATTTTTGGTCCATTTATATACTTTTTGATTTTTTCATTATAGTTCAGCAAAAAATAACGTGTCCAAACCAGCGGAGACGATGTCAGTTAATGGCTGTCTGAAGACTAGTGCCGGTGCTTCTTAAGACGCGGCGGCTGACCTCAGAGTTGCAAACGTGGTGTTGCCACCGAACGTGAGCAATCATTTGCAAACAACGTTGGTCAAAGACTCCCAGCCTCCTAAAGTCTTCTGCGCGAACTGTCCAACATTCAATCACGTAAAGGATTACTGTCCTCACCGAATTGGAATTGATCCTTCCCTTTAAACTCAAGCTTAAATCACATCTTTTCCAGAGGCACTTAAGAGGCAAATACCAGTCTGGCCTCAACAAATCTTGATGTGATTTCCTTCTCTATCCGAACCCCAGCAACCACCAAACTTCCTAGGTAATTGAACTGTTTAACATGATCGAGATAATATCATTTATAGTAAAATTTTGGAGTTCTCCTGACCAACACTTTACATTTGCTAGGTAAAAAATCCAATTCTTAGATGTGTCCATTGCCATCATACCAGAGGCATGTTGGATAAATGTTGTGTTTTCGCCCATGAAGGCAATATCATCAGCATAATCCAGGTCCATAACATGTCCACTCGAAAGGAGCTCAACGCCACCCGTGAAGAAACTACTAAGAACAATCCAGAGGAGGTTCTCGATGGCAAAGTTGAACAAAAACGGGGAGATCGGACAGCTTTGTTTAATACCTGTAGTAGTGTTGAAAGCCACTGAAAGGGTGTCGTATACCCTTACCCTCCCTATCGAGTTAGCGTATAAGTCCCTCGGAATAGGACGTACTTCGGTGGGATTCCATTGCGAAGTAAGCAGTTCCATAGGGCGGACCTGTCAACCGAGTCAAAGGCGGCTCTAATATCCAGAAACACCACCATGGTGTTGGTGTTCTAATAACTGACGCAGAAAGAAGATCTGGTCTACACATCCGCGCCCTGGTCGAAAAACAGACTGCTCATCGTGGAAAGTGTCCTCACGAATTGGGGAAAGTCGGTGAAGATGATGAGTGCAAACAGCAGTGTGTGATGGAAATGCATATAAATTAGGATTTTTGGCCGATAAAGTATGTTGTAGAACTTTAAATAAATTTAATAACGCATCACGATACGATTAATAAGCAGTTAAGAAAGATTAGCCAAAGCCGAATTATAATCCATTTATTGGGAATCGAATGAACTATCAAAGATGAGAGTAAGAGAGATGAGTGACAGAAATGAGGCCGCACACTTAGATGGGATCCTAGTCGACAGTGCCATCGTGTAGTAAGACCAGAGGTTTCGTGTAAGAAAGGCAATAAATTCCGCAATCTGTTTGTGGTGGTTGCCTAGGTAACCTTGCCAAGGATGAGTTCTGTAAAATTACAAGAACTCATGACATTTGCATTTAAAAGTCATCGTTATCTTAGCTGAAGACGTGAATGCGGGAAGAGGTTTTCAATCTGCAAACGAGCATTTCTAGGGTGTAAGAATTGGTATCGATTGTTATCGAACTGACAACAGTGAAAGGCTGCTTAGCTTGTGCTCAGAGCGCAGCTTAAAGCATGCCAGAACTCCGTCATTGGAAGCGTCATGGTTCCAACTCGAAATCTCCATCGACAGCCTCGTTCATGCAACTTGGCCACATCACTAACGGCTACATGTGGCGAGGGTTTGTGAGGTTGTCGCTAATACAGGGGCAAATTTCTAGTCTGATCAGGCGCTAGTCTATGCCAAGCTCTCGGCGTGATTTTGGGGGACACGTAGAAAGATCAAAAGGCAGCTGAATCGGCTTAATGATCCTTAGGCTCTCAGGGATTTCGAAGCCAACTCGGGTTGAGTAGTTCTATATTAAATTCCCATGTATGGTATGAAAGCACAAGCCTGATCCAGGCAAAGTGCCGCACAGTCAGAGACTGCACGTGGGCTAAGATACTGTCAGGTTGCCCAGGCCTAGACAGATATGAGCTAAACACTGAGTTTCTGCGCATTCCGAATAATGTATCAAATTAGGTTGTTTTTTCTGAGAGCATAAATCATGCGTTACAAAGCCCTATTAAGCGCAAACCGGTTTCCGGTTTGAGGAACGACCGGGAAAGTTAGTGGAAATGTAATCGGCAGCGACTATTGGCAATGTCAAAAGACTGTTCCAATTCACCAGAACTAACGGTAGCAGGCGGTTACGCATCGATCAGGTGATACGTGAGGTAGATAGTTCACCAGCTTTTAACATACACAGGCGCATGAAACGATGGCCAGAACATTTTGAGACACCCATTAACTGGGTTGTTACACCCACTGATTTTGAGGATACAGAACACTGACACCGATGGTTAATTTCCCTCTAGTCAACCGCAACTGGAATCCAGAATACGTTTTCTTAAGTATATTTTGTTGACATTCGGCTTTTCGAAGGATACAAAAGTCGGCAAGCGACGCGAAGCACATCAACTTAATTTATGGAACAGTGGTACTTGTGAGTAGTGAAAACAAATATGAAACGCATACCTGTGACAAATACGCCAAGCCCTTTTCATATCGCTCCGACAACGGCAGCTCAAAGCGTCGCTTTTCACGTCTTTTCATCAAATTAAACGCTACGATCGGAGAGCCATGACGCTTTAGTAGATTTGAAAAATGATGTCCCATGGCCTCGCAGTATGGGTCATCGCGCTAAAAAATATTTCGTTAACAGAACCAGAGAACCAATAGGGCATGCTTCACCACGGACAAAAAACGAATACAGACAAATTGCAAAAAAAATCAAATGCTCTTTTGCTTGATTTAAACAGATTAAACCCGTTTTAAACCCCGAGAAGTGCAGGCAAGTATGCGTGGTAAGATTAACCAGTGAAGTAGCAAAATGCCAGCACGAAATCAAGCGAAGTGCGACTCAGTCTGATAGACTAACATGGGCATAAACATCATCATGAAGCACAAGTCTGGAGCCAGACAAAGTGCCAAGCAACAAGAAGCAGGAAAAGCAAAGAAGCAAGCACGTGAAAAAACGAAAGCGGGCAAGCGGAATATGCAAAAGCAAATCCGCAAAAAGCAGCTTGTTTTTGTAGTTTCACTGAATGTGATTTTGTGATTTTTTCATCAGTTATAGTATAATAATACCGGATAAAACTGTGACACACAATAAAATACACTGGTGCCACTGACTTCGGTTTGCGGACAAATCTCGTAAGGTTTCCAGCTAACTATTGGGCGGATCTTTTGGACCCCACGAACGAATACGCCCAAACTGAGCATAGCGCTACGGCGCGTTTCTTCATCCCAACGTGCTACGTCATGGACTGACAACCCGATCGTTTCTCCCAGGTTTTTGTCAGGCTCTACAAATAAGGCGCGGCATGGCAAACGATGATAAGACATTCTTAAAACACGTCTTAACCATTGCAAACAAGCAAGCATTAGCACTTCTATCAGTCTGTGGCCTCTTGTTCTTAAAACCAGCTCGCAGACATCTATATTTGTAACGCGATGTTGCCACCGAATGCGAGCAATTCTACGTAGGTAACGGGTGTCAAAAAAAGAAAGCCAACGGATATCTTCCGCTTAGACAGACCAGGTTTCGCAGCCATAAAGTAGTGTAGCACGCACCACTGTGTTGTACACTCAGCCTTTAGTATGGAGTGAAACAGCGCGTTGACGCCACGAGTGGCGAAAGTTAGCAAACGATACACCCACTTTGCGAACACGATGTGAGATCTCGTCCTCGACACAACCTCCAGCGGAGATACAGCCGCCGAGGTAAACATCGCTGTCGACTAATTCAAGATTGACATCACACAGTTAGATTTGAAAGAGAGCCACTCCAGTCCTGGGTAAGTGTTTTACACTTGTTAGGCGCAAGTGCTAGGCGACCAAGGGCTTGTTGCACTATATGACGGTCATCTCCCAGAAGTGCTTCGTCATCCGCATACTCTCGATCGGTAGCTCTTTCACCCGGCAGACATTCAACACTTGCGCCGACCAGAACATCTACAGCTTTCCTTAGGACATCGTCGATCACGAAGTTAAAAAGGAACATAGACTTGGACTCTGATAGGCTGTCTAAGATGTATATATGTATGCATGTATAAAATAACAAACTTAATGCAGGCAACGTGCCGCACAGTCAGAGACTGCACGTAGGCTGTGTAGAAAGATAGTTAAAATGAAGCAAGGGGTTTATAGAATTCATATAATAAATCAACAGATCTTGCATGCACAATGAATGCTTCAATACATATCCAGCAAAAATAAAGTGCTTTGGTCACACAGAAAAAGCAAATTAGCAACAACACTCATCCTACTCACAATGAGTTCGACTGGCGGTCGCCCAACGACCACTTTGCTTGGTTCTTGAGACCAAAATAACGGAACAGAACCTCGCATTTGCACATAAGATGAGCAATTTGAATTGTGAAGCATGGCACGTGAGGCACAATGAACAATTTGTTCGGTTTCTACCTTTATGAATGAAAACAAGAGATACATGTGGTCATGAAAACAGCAAAATGATACGTCAACATGGAGGTGAGGGGGCATTACCTCGTTCGCGACATCACCAGCCAAATTAGCCCCCCGCTTCAGAAAGCGTGTCCCAGCATAGTGGCGACTACGACGTCCAATCAAGGTTAAATAAACCGGCATCCCACAAGTTGACCAAGCAGTTTGGATGACAGTCCCGTGGTAAAGCAGTGTAAACCAATCCGCATTTCCAGGGGAAGAATCGGTGCATTGATCAGGGCGAAATCCCAACGGTATCAGCCGCCAATTCCAGATAAATCGATCATCCGGTAATTGTCTAAATGCCCACGTTTTACCCTTCTCGGGGATATCGTAAGCGTTGTGCTGTCAAGTGCACGAAAAAAACTCAGCGATTGTGAAAAGAAGAAAAAACCACATAATTGCACGTGGATTTACCATTTTCATGTTGTACTGAAGACTGTGTGACAGGTCGTAAGTGTGACTGAAATAAAAGTTACTATTCAAATCGACCGTATTGAACAATTTCAAGTAACGAAGTTCATCTGCTGAAATTCGAGTTCGATTGGATGAGCTTTTGTATTGTTGGAGAAAAGCCAGACCGGTTTGCGAAGCTAATTGATCATCCGACGATTTCATGGTTGTACTCGGTCTGCTTTTTCCTGACGATAGCTGTTGGGCCAGCGAGGGTGAAATTGATCCTGAATCGAGTTTAGAGCCGGGTATATAGATTGTGCAGGTGTCTTCCACCTGGAAATAGAAGAAAAACAAAGAAGGTATCAACGGTTCAAATTAATTACATCGACGATTAAATTTAATTGGTATTGAAGAGAATCACTCATTGAGAAACCGAGTAACTGAGATTGGTTAACACATGAGTATATAAGACTATCTTAACCGTGACAAATTGCGAATTAATAAACACATTAACGAATCTAGAGTTTTGCAACACCTAGACTAGTAAGGATTTTTAACTGTCTATGCCACGTGACGGTTTGGCCACCACGAGATTTACGCCAATCGGGATGTGGTGTCGCAAAAAGAATCCGTTTCGGAATTCGGTGGTCCGGCATCCGTAAAACGTGACTCAACTAGCGTAACCTATGCACGTTGATCTGCTTCTCTATATACACACTACTATCAAAGAACTTATTTCGGAGAGTATCGGTGCGTATGCGATTGTAACATCTTGTCATGATTATTACTTGCTTGTGCTGTACATCTTTTGCATACAGTTACTAAACTTTCGTATTTAAATTTCAGCACATGTGCTCTCATTCTAGATAAGTAAAGCGTTACTTATTCTATACAAACGTGACTTTCTTTTGAACTCAATTCGGATCATATTCTACAACGTTACACAGCTAACACCTAAAATGCTACGGAGACATCGGTTGTCAAATACTTGGAGAGGCTGAATGTGTTCTCTACGTAGGGTCCAAGTTTCGCACCCATACAGTAATACAGCCCGAACTGTCGCGTTATAGACTCTACCATGGAGTAACAGAGACATTCCTTTCTGACGCCAGAGGTGACCTAGGTTGCGGTATGCTACGGTCGCTTTATAATTGCGTGCCGAGACCTCATCTAACGATGCAGAATTATCGATACATCTACCGAGATACGTAAAACGATCTACAATTTCAAGCGCCTGATTGTCAAGTAATAAAATGCTGTTTGATAAGTGATATCCAGCAGCAGAACACTGTACTAAGAGGGTGCAAGACGCATTCTAAATGCGGGCACAATACTAGCTAGTATCGCCTGTGCATCAGTGTACGAGTCGAAGAGCAAAGCTATATCATCAGTATGGTCCGAATCGAGAAGCTTGCTACCTGGCATTATGTGAACTCCGAAAGCTAAGCCTCATTCGATGCATAATTCCATGATAGTATCAATTACGAAATTGAACAGAAAAGGAAAAATCGCACATCCTTGTCGAACGTTATTGTGGTGGGGAATTTGGGTGAAAGATCGTTGTAAACCTTATCGCATCCGATGTATGAGCATAAAGTGCACGCAGTATGTTGATATAATTTTGCGGAACGCCTTTGTATAGCAAGATGTTAAACAGGACATTTCGATCGACTGAATCAAATGCTACTTTGAAGTCTAAAAAGGTGGCCATCGTCGGCTATCCATAAGTGTACCGGAGTTTTAAGATCCGTCGAAGAGTAAAAATGTGATCAACACAGCCTCTGCCAGACCGGAAGCCAGCTTGCTGCTCTCGGATCTGTGATTCCCTATGTGATGTTACGCTGTGAATGCATATGGACGTAAATAATCTCGTGATGGTGGGAGTGAGACGTATCTCACGGTGATTGAAGCAGGAGCTTCGTACACCTTTTTTAAATATCGACATCATAACCGATTCTCCCTAACTCTCAGGGGTGGATTCTGACACCACACTCCACGAAGGAGATCACGAATATATTGATTAGGATTTGGCCATCTTCTTTGAACAAAACATGCGGTATAGGATCGGGGCCAGTAGCCTTTGATCGTTTCATGGATTCGATACATACTTTAATTGCTAAATCAACGCTAACAGGTCAAGGTTCATAATGCTTCATATAACGCAATGGATTCGTTGCAGGCGTCCAGCTAAATTGTTCTCGAAAATGTTCAGTACAGTGTGAGAGGCGGCGAATCTTATTTCTTTCAGAAAACCAAATAGAAACCACCAAAACGTTACCTTTTAATGCAATTTAATAAATAATGGGACAAATCACCGTCAATACATAATATTTACTCTGGACATGGAAACAGAGAGGCGGTTGAAATTGAGCGAAAGTTTAAACGGGGAAATCAGACAATAATCGAGTATTACTTCATTTAAGTACGTACCTTGAAAATTTTGTGTTCTCCGATTACTGCGACGAGCTGACATTTTGTGATTAAAATCAAGTAAAAACCACGTAGAAACCGAACCACACCCACCACACCGTAGCATCGTATAACGGGAGTTAGAGTAATGTCCACATTACGATTGGGGCATACATCGAAGGCTTTGGAATTTGACGGATGTGATTCTAGTGCACCTAAATCGACATGTGTGGCGGAAAGTCCAATTGAACGATCAATCTTTTTCTTAAACAATCCCCCAAACCATGACGACTGCGAGCGTAGAGAAGTAGAACGCATATTCTCCGAGGAATGGCTCTGTATTAACAGTGGGAAATAGGAATCAATTTAAACTAGGGAACATAGCCATGGAGCGCATAATCACTCACAATGGACTATACGGAATAAAAAATGAACAGATAACAAAACATGGAGACGAGGCACGAATAATAACAAGAAACTAGAGGAAAGGCCCATGTTTAAAATGTTACAGTGAAAGACTGCAACGGAGATGACTAAACAATGATTACTACAGATCATTGTGTACACAATCTTAATTAACTTAGTATTATCAAAAATGGATTTGAAAACTGATACGGAATAATCTGACACCGAAAAGATTTTTCCAAGGTTTTATAAAAATAACAGTTAAAAAATTGCATTCACGAGATAGGAAAACCTTATTTTGATGAAAACGGTGAGAACCACCAAGTGAAGATATTAAACGTCCTAAAAATGTTTTTAGATTGAAAAGCTCGACGGCGAATTTAGTAATAGTATATTTGTCGCAAGTCTAAAACTTTACGTGGTAAATTATTCATGTAGAATGGAACAAAGAAAAGGTACACATACATCAGCTGCCCGTTAACGTATCGTCAATCAAGCGCAGCAGAGTATGTTGAGTGTGAAAAGCATGGACAGTAAACACAGTCACGTTAGCGCCTACAAGTCACTTGTTACATTTCCAACCACCACACTTCACGTCTCAGGTCGCTACAGAATAAACGTATGATTAAACGAAGTGCTATGCGATTAAGCATGTCACACACACCCAATAGTGCAGCTCCAAGCTCCGTTCTTCGAAATGATGCATGAAATTACATGCGTTAAATTAGAAATGGTGCGGCAGTCACAGAGTGCACGAGAGCGGAGATGCTGATAAGTCGATTAGCTCAGACCAAAAAACGGGAAAATAATTACAGTGAAACCGAAACGTAATCTCATGCTACTCAGTACCGTTTGCAATCAATTTGAGATGCTTTAGATGCGTAGCACAGTGTTATTAGGCGATTGCACATCCGTGCAGAAATTGGGTGTCCAAGCTCACCGGAACTATTCTAATCGGATGTAAGGATGAGCGGGGTTAAATGGAGTCTCGAACTGGTTATCATCGTGCACATGGAGTCTAACAGGCGCAACTTCGTTATGTTTGTCAGTTCTAACTCCAAATGGCATTGCTGTGAAGGCGACCAGACTGTAAATTGGCCTAAGCCACGAAGGCATATAAATTTAAACTGGTTGTCATTGGATCGATTTGTCTCTCTGTTTCAGTTCGCGTGATCCGATTTTACAGTAGCTATTCACTTTCGCAGAGAAGGCTCAGAACCGTTTTCGATGGCGGTCTTGTTGTAGGAATCTTCTTCATGTTTGATTAATCTTGTATGCTGTCACGTTGAATGTCGACAAAAGTTTGCTATGATGCATAACAGTAAAAGCCGCAAGGAAGCACCCGTACAGATGTCACACTACTCGTTAAAAAAACTAGATTGAATGCATCTTTCATTCAAAACGTGCGCAAGAAGCGAACAAATCTGAAGTCACACCGCCTGATACGATATATGATCACGGGAGCTGCTTCGAAAAGGCGTCTAGGTGAACATTAAAGTGAAATCACGTCGAAGGATGGATAGTGAACATTCTATTTTTGGCAACTCCATACCGACTTAAGGTGTGATGTGATGTGAAAGCACAAGCCTGATCCAGGCAAAGTGCCGCACAGTCATAGACTGCACGTGGGCTGAGATACTGCCAGGTTGCCCAGGCCTAGACAAATATGACAAAAGAAATAGAAAGAAAATAGAAATGGTAGTGAGACTCCAGCGTGTTTCAGCATGGAACTCACTACCCGTGGCCAATCAATTTAGCACGATGTTAGCCACACAGCACAGAAAGACTGCACGATTGCACATCCGTGCATTGCATCCGTGGCTGGAGAATCATGCAAGTGAACCCTATCAACTCAAGAAAAAAACCAACCTGGCATTCAGCTTGGATCACTCTGAGAACATCGTTAATAGTTGAGCGATCATATGTACCAGGGTAAATAGTGATATTTAAACGCCAAAGTCGATCAAATAATGATTCATCCTCTATTGCGGTACAGCAAGATGAATAGTCGGTATCCGGAAAGAAATCTGGGCTTCCGTATGCAGATGGTGCTCGAGCAATCTGCATCACTCGGAAAAAGTTATGATCCGAATCGGAGCCTATCAAGTAAATGTTGCCAGCAGTTTCGTAAACATCGATGCTTTGTATCCATTGAATTGAAGGAAAAAGCATAGAAGAATCTGCAAATCAAAACTAAAAACATACATTGATTGAAATAACGAGCTATTTTATTTTCATGAGCAAACGTCTATAAAAATTTAGCATTTTTATGCCGCCAGAAATTGGGGATAGATTGAAAAATGAAAACGACAATACTGTGTATCCATTTATTGAATTCGTCTCTAGATCTGGCAAGCTGGCAGTATTTCTTCCCACCTGTAATTCTTTTGGACTGCGTGGAATACATACATAAATGTACCTATATAACTCATCGAGCCAAACTGGAAAGTGTTCTTCGGACGACAACAGAGGAATTCATATTGAAAAGGTCGATATATAGATTTCAGACACGGGGTCTTCAGCTGAAGGCTTTGGTCGATTTTTCATTTGTGAAAAGAAGACAACGGACGTCGTGAAAGACCTCAAAATTCATTCCACATACTGCGGAAAATTCGAATTTTTAAAGGTATTATGCTTAAACGCAATGAATCTGATAAACCAAGTGGACGAGTTGAATAAGCTTGCGCGTCGTGAATACCCCGACTTGATTGCAGTGACAGAAACATAGTGCTGGTCATAGAATGGAAACAATGAGCTCTTTATTTCAAGCTATCGATTTTTCCGAAGTGATCGAGCTGCAATCGTGTTTTTGTACATGTCGGAAACATACTCAAAGAAACTTAGCGCTTGAATGCGTAAGAGAACGAAGACTCACTCACAGTTACCGACTTTGGCTGAGCTGTTTCTCCCAGTATGTTTCCGTGTATATAACGGAATGAGTTCGACATGAACAACATGGCAGTCTAATCACGAAGCTGAAAGCATTAAATAACGATGAAAGTTTGCTTGAATGGATAGTGGATTTTCTGTTTGAGTGGCAGAATCAAATTTGCGTCAACATTTTTTAACCTAGAGTTGCGAGCTCAAGTGTCTCCAGTTTTTGGCTCTTTCTGTCCAAGGCGTATTTCAAAGATTAAAAAACCGTCTTCAAATCAAATTGTTTGCTGCTTGCAGACAATCTTAAATTATGGGCTGTGGCATCTACGATGAAACAATACAGGAGTCTGTAAGAAGACCTTAACAAAATTTTGGCTTGGTCTAAGGAGTGGTTTTTTCTGATAAACGACCGAAAATGTGTCTCACTTCACGTGGGATCTGGTAGACCACATGGATCATATTACATAAATAACAATTTCATTCGACCAGTAGCTGAAAAGAAAGACCTTGGAGTAATAGTGTCCGGGTGACAGAAAGCCAAAGCTGACAGTGAACATCAGAAATGACTGCACAAGCCTGATCCAGGCAAAGTGCCGCACAGTCAGAGGCTGCACGTGGACTAAGATACTGTCAGGTTGCCCAAGCCTAGACAGATATGAAGGGGGAAATAGAAATGGTAGTAAGACTCCAGCTTGTTTCAGCATGCAGCTCACTACCGTTGGCCAATCAATTTAGCACGATGTTAGCCACACAGCACAGAAATGCTAAAACGATTGCATATCCGTGGGGAAGGAAACTATAGTAGAGTAAGCTAAAATAAACTGGGATGAGGTGCCTACACCCCAAATGGAACAAGTATTCAATCAAGCTTTGTTAACGAATAAAGCGACATCAGCACGACAGCTCCCTTGTAACTTTCAATGCAATGTATCAAAACAAGCTTTCCTAATCACTGGAGTTAAATGAATACAAGATTAAGCAGGCACTCTAGGAATATGCTTACCGCGAGGATGCCATCGACCACGGTTAC
>JACCGJ010021090.1:0-20767 GCA_013407085.1 Atriophallophorus winterbourni | reverse complement strand
AAAATATTACTGAAATCCTTAAACTTGCCCGTGAAGCAGCTACAAGGGGAAACTCTATTAAACCTCTCAAGAGTAAGCCCAGGTTGCTGGTACGTGAGCACTTTTTCAGCAACCGTGTGGTCAATTTCTGGAACAAACTCCCAGATTGTATAGTAAGCCTCCCAAATGTGTTGGGCTTCAAAAAGGAATTAGAACTTAAATGGTCTATCATATTTCCGCACACTGTCTAAGGAAACAAAAAACGTATTTTTACATTTTTTCAACTTATCTGTCTAGGCCTGGCCAACCTGACAGCAAATTAGCACACATGCAGTCTATGACTGTGTTTCACTTTGCATCAACTAGGCTAGGGATTTCATACACCATACATTGTTCACGCATATAATGGCATTGTTTCCTGAATAGCTGACCTCTCACCGTGCTGGTGAAGAGAAACACTACCTTATTTCCCAGATATCCGGAAACAAGAACCTGTGAAAAGTACGAACTGTATACTCGATATCGAGGTGCCGGGTGCTTAACCGCATACCGTCGAAGGAAATCTGGGCGCGTGATTGTCTATTAGCCACCTTCAGCCCTGTACAACTTGAACTTGAACTTGAAACTAAACGTTTTTAACCGAGCGGAACCATTTATTAAGGAATCTAAGTCTCGCAGAGATCTTGATGGAAGGTGTATAAACGATCTTCTCCGAATGGTGGATATGAAGCCTCTACTCCCACAGTGCGAATCCACCGAGTAGGAAGATGGAGGATGGGTAACTGCCTTCGACCAATCCTGGTTGAATTTAATTATCAGGCGAATCGGGATGCACTCCTGGCTAGAGCTGAGTATTTCGCAAACTCAACGCTAGATAAACTTCAGGTGAAGCTCGACAACCCTCCGTCCCGGATTCTGCAAAATTCTTCTGATTCCAATAGGAGAAACTTAGCAATGAGAACATCGGTCATTCTTAACCCGGATGCAGTGCAAAACGCTATTCATTCGCAGACGGGCATACCGAACAGCACTTCGCCACTAGTGTTGCTGTCCGGCCCAGATGACGTTGATTGTCTTAGCGCAATTGACGATGGCACCCGAGAAGATGACTCCAGTAGTTACATTTCTTCTATGGATGCGGTCTCAATTGTCAGGCAACGGTCCCTTACGTTAACGCAAAAGGCTGACGAAACTGATGCTTCTGCTCTAAGTAGCACGCTGAAAAACGTGCAGCTCCATCGGGTGCTTCGACCGAGGGCCAAACAGGACTAGTTTCAGAAGCACGAATAACCAGTGCCCAAGTATTGTATGCAAATGTATGCAGCATCAGGAATAAGTGGGCTGAACTTTCTCTCTGCGTGGCTTAGTTACACCCAAGGGTTATTGCGCTTTCTGAGACCTGGCTGTCTGCGATTGATGAGGTGCCGGTAAACATCAGTGAACAGTGTCTCGTCATAGGATGCGATAGGCCAGGCGATAGGAGAGGCGGTGGCGTTGCACTACTCTTGGAGTATGGTTTGCACAACATGGGCACAGGGATATCTCTAGCCATTGAAAACGTCCAAGTTTTTACGAGTATCCTGACTTACTACAAGTCATCGCTCGCAATTGCTTGTGTCTACGTCACTCCCAGTGCATCCCAACAGGAGTTTACACAGCCTATTGAGACACTCGACGGTTTGTTTCACTCAGCTCATAGTGTACTTATCTTGAGTTATTTCAACCTCCCATACATAGATTGGCCTGTCCCCACTGGTCTAGTCACCCAGCAATCTGACACCTTTCTCGAATGGCTCCATAATAATGCGCTGCACCAGCATGTCAATGATCCTACAAGGTTTCGCCATGGATGCACTCCATCCACTATTTACTTGGCATTGTCGTCCCAGCTAGAAGGCATTAGTCAGTTGAAGTACCTACCGCCGCTCGGCAAAAGTGATCACGTAATGATAAGCTTCGAAGCGATATTGCGTTTTCGCAAACCTTTCTCTCGTCCTAGACGCAATTTTAGGCTTGTAGACTGGAGTTTTTTCTTTCAGACTTCAAAATCTTCCCTTCAGTTATCTACCGATACAAATGTAAGTGAAATCTGTGATAGAATTTCTAAGTATCTAAACGAGTTACAAGACAAGCACGCTCCGCTGCAGTGTGTGAGAAGACATCGAAGGTAACCCTGGTGGTCTCCTCGAGTCCATTGGTCTACCCGTAAACGGGATCGTCTATGGCGGCAATATAAGCTATCCCATACTTCTGGTTCTTGGGCCCGCTACAAAACCGCTCGGAATGCCTGTGTTAAATTACAACGTGTGCTCAAACAGGATTTTGAGGTATTTCTAGCTAGGGATGCTAAATCCAAAACCCGAAAATGTTTTATAGCTACGCACAGTCAAAAGGAAATACTAGGGAAAACATAGGGGATTTGAAACTGGAGGACGGAAAAGTTGCCGATAACGACCTGTCTAAGGCGACTGCCTTCTTAGGGTTTTTCAGTAGCGTTCAACGACGGGATAATTATTCAAACGCACCGTCAGGTCTGCTTAACCTGACACCTGGTGTCCATGTATTAGATGAGTTAGCCTTCACTGAGGCTGAGGTGTTTGACGCACTTATCCATTTTCGGGTCAACAAATCTGAGGGACCGGATGGCACCTACAAAATTATGCTTAAAAATCTTACCTCAGTGCTTGCCGAACCATTTTGTCAGCTCTTTAATTCATGCTTGCAACTAGGAATTGTTTCCAGTAAGTGGAGGGTAGCCATAGTCGTGCCAATACACAAGGGTGGTTGCAGGTCAACTGTTGGTAACTATAGACCGGTCAGTTTGACTAGCATCGTCTCGAAAGTAATCGAAAAACTGCTGCGTGAAAAATCTGTCAGCATCTTTGTCGGCATTCTGTACTGAGTGTTACTCAGCATGAATTTCTTAAGGGTAGATCCTGCCTGACTAACATTCTTAGTTTTCTCAATACTGCCACTAAAAGGATGGATGAAGGGAAGCCTGTCGAAGCCTTCTACCTAGACTTCAGCAAGGCTTTCGATTCCGTAAATCACCGCCTTCTAGAGATTAAGCTTTCAGCCAAAGGCATACGGGGTAGTCTACTTGCTTGTATAAAGGCCTTCCTTACAGGTAGGACATTCCGAGTTAGAGTATGATCTACGCTGTCGAATCAAACCGACGTGATCAGTGGTGTACCCCAAGGTTCGGTACTTGGTACTCTTCTATTCCTGATTTTCATCGATGACTTGTTCTCTGCATTGAAGTGCCCATGCTTCATTTTCGCGGATGATGTGAAATTCAACGGAGCAACGGATGAAGATACCTTGAACGGATCATAAACTGGTCATACCAGTGGGATCTCCCACTGAACCTAAATAAGAGCCAACTCTTGTCAGCACTGGTTGATAAGATTTCGGTCCAGGTGGCGGGGAATTCCCTCAGTGTTAACGCCACACAGTGTGTTAAGGATTTGGGTGTACTGGTTAGGGTTGAATTCAAATGGGAGGACCAATGTGCAGCTGCGGCTCAGCGTGCACGCAAGGTACTTTTTCGGCTGAAATCAGTGCTATCGAGCAGAAGGCCCGATGTATTTCTGCCACTGTACAATGCATTAGTTTGGCCGCATCTCGAATACTATGTTCAGGCGTGGTGTCCTCACTACAAAAAGGACATCCTTCGACTCAAAAGCGTACAGCGCATCGCAACTCGCACGATTGGAGGTCAGCGAGGGAAACCGTACGCTGAGCGCCCAATGTCTCTTGATCTTTTCTCTCTTAGGCGCCGTCGTTCAAGAGGTGACTTAATAGAAACCTTTAAGATCTTGAAGGGTTCGAGCGGCGTGCAAATGAACGACTTTCTCACCTCAAGACCCGAGCTGGGCACTCGGGGCCACTCACTTAATATTGCTTAGAAACGGTGTCGGCTAGACTCCAGGAAACACTTTTTCAGCCTTAGGGTTGTTAACTTCTGGAACATTCTTCCAGAAGAACTTATATCCTGCAGTACCGTGTCTAGTTTTAAGCAGGGGTTGGACCGCAACTGGGGTAAGTTGTTTCCTGAATACTCTCCTTTATTGCTATATAAGCTTAGGTATTTCATCTTTTAGCGTTATCCCGTAAATAAAGTGAGGGCTAGAGTTCTCTGAATTTTATTTTTATTATACGCAATGCTACTTCACCTGACCTCTCACCGTGCTGGTGAAGAGAAACTGCTTTTTCTTTTTCCAGCATCGGCTATAACGCGGTGCTTCCTAAATTCAACCCGGATAATCTCTTGGCTTCGCGATCGGCGAAGATTTCAAATAGACAAAAAGAATAAACGTTTTGGCAGTGGTGGGTGCTTCTCTGCAGCTTTCCACCGAAAGAAATTCTGGACGCTCGATTGGCTCGTTAGCCACATACTGTCCTGTGCAAACTGAACTGAACTGAACTGAACTGAAATTTTACTGAATCAACAATTAGCCTTGAACGGAGCAATAATTCAACATTAGATAACATACTATTGTGAAACAAAACGTAATGGCCCCGAATGATTCTCTTTCTGTTATAAGAATTAGTCGAGAACATTATATTCATGTTGTGGATCTCAATACAAATGTTATCGATCTTGTTGTTGGACCTCAGACGTTTCTTTGTCGTGAAGATGTCAACCAAAAAGTTATCTTTGGGCCAGAGAAAATGATTGTAGTGCCTCCTATGTGCTATTGCGTTATTAAAAACCCGGTCATTCGAGATGAAACTGGATCTCCTGTTGTCGATAAATATGGACAAGTAAAGGTCCGTGTTGGTGATGAAGAATATCGATTTTTTCAAGATCCGTTCCCGCTCTTTCCTGGTGAAAAATTGATTGATTATGTGAAGCCACTAATAGTCGTTCATGCGAACAATGCTTTATATTTAGAATGCACCATGGATTTTGTAGATTCGAATGACATACATCGAATCGCAGGTGACCAATGGCTATTCAAGGGTCAAGGTAGGAAAAAACCTCAGATTCATAATTTTGTGAACTCGAATTTTTTTAATAAACAGCTTAAATTATGATAAAATATAATCTATTCATAAAATAATGCACGAGTTGCTTTTTTGAACACATGCATATTTCTAAATCATCTTAAATCGTCTTCCAGCAACATATATCCCAAGAAAAGAGGTGAAGATCATAAAATTAGTAACTGCAAAAAATATTGAACTTAATGTCGCATTGTGTATTCGAGCTCGTAGAAACTGCACGGATCGTAATGGTGTAGCGCGTCTTTGCAACGAACAGTGGCTTGTTCGTGGTCCCGGAGTTTATCTTCCTGAACCTTTCGAAGAGGTGGTCGAAGAACGAGTTGCCTACATGCTGACGGAAAAGGTAATTTTCTCATATAGTACAGATCTGTTTCTTTTGTTCTACACCAATTTGTTCAATGTGCAGACCGTAACCGACCCATGGAAGTTAACAGATGTTAAAATACAGTCAATCAGTGCATCCATATGAAAATCTAATATCTCCTCTTTAGTACACCATGAAACAAAGTGCACAGTAATCATCACATGTGTTTTTGATGAGGAAACACCTACTTTCATTTTGGTCTCAAACTGCGAATTCAGTCGTAGATTCTAACTGATGATTTATGTCCCCCATGATAGTGGTTTTCGAGTTATTGGTTCATTCTATTGATCTTATATGGCATTATTCTCAAAGTCATCTGTCTAATTTTCAGCAACATAACAGTATCTTAGCACATGTGCAGGCTTGTGATCTCACACATAGTCTCAATGTTTAAGTCTGATCCATCATCATCATGAATAACAGTTCTGGAGTCAAAGTACCAAGAAACATAAGGCAACATAAGCAGATGAACAAACTCGTAAAATATGTAAATGTGCATACAGCTACTATTTATAGTTTCACTGCATACGATTTTGTGTTAATTTATACTATGCGATACAATTTTATAGGATTGACTTCGTTTTGCAGTTATATTGTAGTGATTTGTACAGTCTTATATTTGGTATCATCTTGATTTGTTAACTTAGACATTTTCGTTCCATTTCGATTACCGTTAGCGGCATATTTATCTATCGGTTTCTTTTTATCGTTATCACTCACATTTCATCGTGTTTCTGTTTGTTAACTCAGTAAACATTATTCATTTGTTAAATGCTATTTGCACATAGTCAATACACATGCGGTCTTCGTTCTTTGGTTGCCTCGGATTCATTGTTGTATCTGGATATAACTGGAACACACCCAGCCTATCGATTCATTTCTCACTATTAACTACAATATCGCGTAAGGTTTCCAAGTGATTATCAGGTGGATATTTTGACCTCTACTCAAATAAATTAATGTTTCCTGATGAGCCTAGCGCTATGGTGAGCTTTATCCCAACGCTTAATGTTGTTGATGGGCCACACAGTTGTTTCTTTCAGTCTAACAGATTCTGCTATTAAGGCGCGGCGTGGTAAACGGTGATACGTCGTTATTGATGCGTATCCCAACCATCGCAGATTAGTTAGCATAAGTATTGTTCAGACTCCGTAACCTGTTGATCTTAACATTTTATTTCTGGCGTCTATTTTATTAAATGCGGGCAATCCTACCCAAGCAATTTGTATCTGAATTACAAAACCGATGGACACCTTCCGCTAAAATAGTCTAGGTTTCAAAACCATAAAAAGCACGACATGTGAGACTGACTTGTACACTTGGCATTTCTTTAGGAACGAAACATCGCGTCGAAGCGTATCAAGCTCTACACTTGCGATGAGTTTTCATTCTCGGCGCGACCGCCATCAGAGATGAAACAGCTGGAATGAATGAAGCTATTTATCAGTTCTTGTTTGACATCACAGCTTGTGAGATTTGGGAGAGAACTGTTCCAGTCCTGGTTTAGTGTTGCACTTATTAAGTGCAAAGCACATGCCTCAAATCCTTAAGTGTCTGGTGTTGCGGTGTATGCTTCATTAAACAACAACTGAAGTTGCTAAATTAAGGCGCAAACGTCATCTAGGATATCAAGTGTACGTGCTGAGAGTACCAGTTTTTCATCTGAAATGTAATGTTTCTAACTTTACTGATACACGCGGACGGAAGAAGGCTATGGTTTAATTAATACTAGGTGACCTATTTTACCAGACTAGATTTAGATACCTTCATAATGAAGCGGCAGCTCTGTTAGTGTTATTTAGTAGAGGACTGCAAAAAGAAAAGATATTTATCAAATAGTTTGCCTGCAGTGATATCTTTGAATGCAGTGTGAGCTGAGAGTATTGAAGACGGAATCTGCTATTTGACTCGCATTTTTATTTCGGGCGCGATATTACCCAGTTGCTCAGGCTGATTAGAATGTAGCTTATAGAACTCCACTCAAAACTTTTCAATAAACTTTGAACCACAAAATAGTGGGTGTAGACTAAGTTTGTATGTCTTCTATCAGCCGAACTTCCTGGTAATGGTAACTATATTGGTACCCAAATAAAACCAACAAGTATAGCCTGACGAGTCGCGGATGTATACAAACCATCACAGTGCAGTCTCGATCATTCACTTTACTCCCATGCCACACGCAGCGTAATATTTTTACTTTCCTATGGTTAATTTTAACTTCATCCATTTACTAAAGGATTGAATGAAGCGAAATTTACTTGCACTCCCCATTTTTAAGAGCCAAAGCCATTTCCATGCACATCGAAGCTTGTTTTATTTCGAAACAATCCCGGAAAAATTTAGCCAGCTTTCATTTCATTCTCCGATATTTTAATGGTTATTTAGCCAGTTATTTTCTTTTTATCATGAGCGGGTCTCGAAAAGAATACTTCGCTGCGCATTATTTCAGTCGACTGATGGCGTTTCGCATTTTATGTTCATAAATCGATGAGTTTCATTTTATACTAAGTATTATATTTAATTTTGGATTTAATGCTGTAGCGTTTTCTAAAGCTCTTCTGCAGAGCATGATCATGCTACTACGATAGCGCCGCCTACGCTGGCTGGGTCATGTGTACATAATGGAAAGTGGTTGTATTCCAAAAGACTTACTCAACAGTGAGTTGAAATCAGGAAGTCGACCTTTTGGCAAACCGAACTTGCGGTACAAATACGTTTGCAAAAATAGATATGAAATCTCTTATCGTTGACCCCACGAGTTGGGAAGAACTTGCTCTGTACCGCATACTTTGTAGACATTGTAAAGCGTCATGCTGAAGCTGGGAAAGAGCAGATACAGCTCGTAGCTGCTTAACGTACATCACTGACGCCAATCGACCGAGTACTGTTTACCGCTTTGATCACCGCGGGAGAGATTATCACTCCCGAATCGGACTGTTTACTCATTCTAAAATCTGCGGAGCATAAAACCATCATGCGCTTGTGTTGTACATCCATGGTTGACATCGGCCGAAAAGAGCCAAAAACCAAATTTAATGTATCACATCCTTGTTCACGCCAGTCTTACATTGCATAAACAGTTCCAATACTCACGAATGAATATTCTACCATGACTTTATCGGTTGTTTTCAAAGGATGATATATTTAACTAAATGGCGCAATCACGTGTCTTTTTCGTACTGAGCGGGTAACGCCGTGCTGAATAAACATTTGCCACCGGTACTGATCTGCATACAGAAACATGCTCGAGTCTCATTATCATTTACACTTTCTTGTATCTGCATATATTTTGACTAACTGACAGCATCTCAGTCCATGTGCAGACAGTGGCATGTAGCATGACTCCGGGCTTGTGATATCATACAAATTGTGAACATGGACCTGTGAAAATAATCACCGATGACTTGTACATAACGAACAAACGCTTTATTTTGCAGACAAAAGAAATGAAGGATTTAGCCGCTAACGTTTTACTTTTATTTCTTTGGTAATAGGTTGCTTTACGTGTACAAGCTCTTCAGTCTCACAAAGATGAGTTCGGGATTCAACGTCGCTACGGTGATGAATGGCTGATCACATCCAAAATGGCGGACAGTCATATTTGCAGTGTAAATGAGAAAATCATCGATGTCGTAAACATAACTGTTCTCTCAGCACACAAATATTGCGTTGTTTCGAATCCAGTTGGACCGGATGGTGTTCCACAGTTGGGTAAAAAGCTGCTTGTGCGTGGCGAAAAGTCATTCTTCATTCAGCCTGGTGAGGAATTGCAATCTGGCTTCGAGGATTCCTACATCTTGCAACACAATGAAGGTCTCATTCTCCAAGCCGAAGATGTGTTTACTGACGAAGTGCTGGAATCAAGTGAAAGCTCAGAAGAAGATGTACCCATGACGAAAAAACGTCAAGTGGTTAGTTTTATACTGTTTTTGGTTTAATGCTTTCATGTTTTTTTAATTCTTTGAATAATACATCTGATATTTCAACTCTCTTTTATATAGCAACGTCGTCCGGGTGATCAGTGGATGATACGTGGACCGATTGAATACGTTCCGCCGATCGAAGTCACCGTGATCGGTCGTCGTAGTCTCATTCCGTTGGATCAAAATGAAGGTATCTACGTGAGGAACACGAAGACAGGCACGGTTCGATCTGTTATTGGTCAGGCTTATATGCTGAAAGAGGACGAAGAATTATGGTCCAAGAAAATTCCTGATGATGTGCTGCAGCTGTTAGTCGCTGGTCGCGACCCCCTAGCAGATCGCAACGACTATGCAGCGAAACGTGCACCCACGGAACAAGAATTGGATCTGACGAGAGTTGTTACGTTCCATGTCCCCCACAACGCTGCAGTACAAATTTATGATTACAAAGAACGAGAGGCTCGAGTGGAATTCGGACCGACTCTCATCATGTTGGGTCCCGATGAACAATTCACTCGACTCAGTCTGAGTGGCGGTAAACCGAAGCAACCTAACCGTATCAAGACCATTTCTCTTTTGTTGGGACCTGATTTTTGCACTGATGTGGTAGTTGTGGAGACTGCTGATTATGCTCGACTGTTGCTTCAGCTTTCGTACAACTGGCACTTTCAAATTTCGTCCCACTCTCGTCAGTCGGAGGCGGCCAAAATATTCTCTGTTACAGATTTTATTGGAGACATGTGCAAGGCGATTGCTTCTCGAATCCGTGACTCGGTGGCGTCGGTGAATTTTGACGACTTTCATCGAGTAAGCTCCAATGATTCTAATGTGCTAATCTTGTCAGAATACTTATTGCTAGGTATGAACCAAAGGTTTCAATATTATTCATTAAATTTCGGTGTTCCTTTATCCACCAAGTGTTAGATTGAACGTTTTTCTCAAAATGGATCACATTGTTCTGCTTGGGTGGTCATGATCAATCATGATTACTTTGTTATTGTTTGAGCACTAACACCGGACGTTACCTAGCCATTTATATCGTTCTCAAGACACCGTTAGTGTGTTTACTTTACGAGCGTTTTTTTAGCTACTTTTTTTCTTGCAACCACACACAGATTCTGCCTTTTTTCGTCTCATGCTTGTTAGCAAACAGGTTCACTTCAACATCGTTTTTCGTGTTCTAATTTTTCACAGAATTCAGCCAGAATTATTCGAGCCTCTGTTTTTGGCAAGGAAAATGAAGGAAGAATCATTGGCGCTTTTGATTTTTGGCGAAACAATTTGCGTATTACTAGTGTAGATGTGCAATCTGTGGAGTCAGTGGATCAACGCACTCGAGAATCGCTACAAAAATCCGTACAATTAGCGATCGAGATTACTACTAACTCGCAAGAAGCTGCCGCGCGGTAGGTTTTCTTCAAAACAGACCATTGCGTTTGTGTGACGTTTTACTCCCTTATCACAATTTCCACCTTAACAGACATGAGGCTGATCGCGTGGAGCAAGAATCTCGTAGTCGCTTGGAGCGAAATCGTTTTGAGGCCGCAGTGTCTCAAGCGAAACTCAAAGTTGAAGCCATGGCGATTGTAAAGGTACTTGTTTGGATTTGCTCATTCCTGCTACCTGGTTGTTGTTGTTGGCCTCCTTCCCTATTGAACGCGCATCCGTTAGTTTTGTTCATCAGAGTATCAGCTTAATTTTTCCTGCCGTAAAAAGCTTGGGACTTAAGCTATGTAAAAACATATTTTTGAAAGAACTTTTGGGTCTAGTATGAGGCGAATGTTCTGATGGAAAGCCACGCATCCCGGTGTGTTTGGAGCTAATGAGTGCAACTGCGGTTTTCGAAATCCGAGACTTGACAAAAAAGGCGTCTTTTTAACTGCCTGACTCCATTCGACCATATAATAGTATCCAGCTTATATTTTGACATCACTGTCATCAGTCTTCTAATGAATTTCTTATTCATTTAGGACGCGGAATTGGAGCGCTTGAAAAAGGCCCGTGCTGTGGAGTTGGAATATAATAAGCAAAAAGACCAACAACGTATACAAATGCTCGCTGAACAAGCCCGAATCGAGATCTCGCGTTTCACTTCCATGATGAAGTCCATCGGTGCGGACACATTAAAGGCGATTGCTAGTGCCGGTCCGGAGCACAATTTGCGCATGCTAAGTGCACTTGGGCTGCAAAGCACCTTAATCACCGACGGAACTACGCCGGTCAATCTGTTGAACACCGCCCATGGACTGATTGGGCAAATGGACGCACCGAAGTCCGGTGCGAAACTCAGAGTATTGAAAAACGCAGTGAGACAACCGCATCTCGCTCCGGTCGAGGATGATGATTCATATGATGACGACTTAGCGGTCACTCAGGACTCTTGAGATTTTCAAACAGCTTTTGCGCGCCATTCGCCGTTGACCTTTGCTCTAGCGCTTTTGATGTCCAATTATCATGTTTTCTTGTGACCATTGATTTTTCTAAAGATATTTCTTAAATATGTTTGGTAATAAAAAGCCCTGTGAACAGCCGATCCATATTCTGTTGAAACTTACGTTCGACATTTAGGCATTTACACAAGACTGCTGTCCTCACTTGAGATTCAGGAGATCCATGTAACTATTGGTAGATCGTCACAATGAGATGTGAGAAAAGCGATTGGTAAAAGCTTGGGCATGAATTCACTGTGTTGAAGTCACCATACAAACTAATCGGCGAGTATTTTGGTGTGCCCACCAGCTCCAAGAGCTTCACTTAACGGTTATTGATCCCTGACATATTCTCAGTGACCTTGCACAACTATGCTTGGACTGCTAAATCGCAATATTCGTACTCACCGCATCTTAGGTTCGGAACCACCGTTTATATGGATTTTTAGAGAAATGTTCACTCTAAACGGTTCATTTCGAAGACTATTTTGTTCACTTTAATTATCTTGTTGTCGTGCAACTGACGCCCAAGAACCGAGTTCTTCTTATCGTTGCAAGCGCTGTTGGAGAGATTGTTCCTCCCGAATCGGACTGTTTAGTCATTCGAAAAGCTGTCGAACATGAAAAATCATTCGATTGTGATGTACATCCTTGGTCGACATTGACCCAAGGAGGCGAGCACAATGTTCTTGATGTAAACGTTAACAATCTTGATAGACAGTAATCTGCGGATGTGCCGTCGTGCATATTTCTGCGCTGTGAAGCTAACACCGTGCTACATTGTTTTACAACCGTCAGTACGCTGCATGCGGAATAACAGTGGAGTCTCATTGTATTTCTATTTTCATTCTCTTGGAAACCTAGTGGTATCTTAGCTCACCTGCAGATTATGACAGTACAACACTGCCTGAATCAGGTTTGTGATTTCATGTGTCATACATGTACGATTATAGTCCTGGTCCCCGATCGGAATTGATTACCACAGATTTTTTTCTTGCATTGTATGCCAACTTGTTTTATGCTCTACTCTTTCCTTTTCCGTGCTGCTATCGTATCTTAGTCTCGTCTTACTTGTTCTGCGAGGTTCCAGTTCGCTCATCCCAATATCCGACAGCGTTCTTGGTCCTCTCCCGATACGCACTAACTTATCGCGTGTTTTGTCATAACGAATATACCACCAAGACTTCAGTAGTTTTGCTTCCTAATTTACTTGGGGATTAGCACTATACAATTAAAACTCTCAGTCCTGCCGTTATTCTATGGGTGGTACAGTGATGTTGTATAAAAACAGCAATGTTCTGTCACTTGAGATATCGTCGAAATATGTATTTTGATACCTGTATGTGTATTCTACCTTGTGTAGTTAACGAGTTATAGTGGATTATTTGCTAAATGACGAAATCACCAGTTCCAAAGCAGCTAGCTCGACCTATCGACCAAACGCCCGTCACTCAGCCGAACAACCCACTTCAGGCTACTAACATGGTTGACCGCATCACGAGAAACATACGGACAAAAAATCGATCGATCAAGCTGTGACAGCGACATGGAACCAACTTGACCTCATTGCCAAGGGCCTGGATATGGCGAACTCAACAATGGTCACGGCCGACCCAGCTGATAGGACGAATCTCGACACGCAGAATAATGCCGAAGTCACATGCAGAGCATGCGAACAACCGGTGAGTCGCATGGCGGGTACAGTCATGACGTGTTTTTTGTGTATGGGTAAAATCCATGGTAAATATGACCGTAGTTTAGCCCCTGATTCGATAGCATTAATACAAAATTAAAAAGTTCCAGGCGCCTGATATGTCTGTGTTCGTTGCAGAACTAAATCCTTGCACGATACCGATACTGTTGAAACCAAATTAGAAAATATAATGGCCAGTTTCGAGTTGAGCCTTCGAAGTGTGGAAGAAATGTTGGTAAATCATGTGAGTACACAAGTGATCAATACAACGATTTCTGAACCACCACTGAAGAAATCTGAGAATAAGGCTATTGGTGTAACAAAATAGCATGGTTAATCCCGTTTTGGAATCAGCTAACATGACTACGGCCGTAGGAAATTCTTACAGAGATTTGCTTTTACGATCTAACTCATCTGTACACTCTATGGCGGCTGTACCCGACTCAAAACGTCATGCCCCAAATGGTCCAAATTCTAAGAAGTTTGACTTTCCGATACGCAAAAGGAACTCCACATGCGCACTGTGCGTGATATGTACGAACGTTAGCGAGTCCAAAGAAAGCGTGTTTGATAGCCAACAGAAGCACGACCTCGAGAAATTGTCTGAACTTTGTCACCTAATTCAAATTGAACATGTAATCGCAGAAAAAGTGACTCGTCTAACTCGCCACTCAACTTCAGCTCATATTGGTCAAACTCGCTTGCTGAAGGTAACACTAAAATGCAAGGCACCGAACACAGACATATCAGGGGCCTGGAACTTTTTAATTTTGTATTAATGCTATCGAATCAGGGGCTAAACTACGGTCACATTTACCATAGATTTTACCCATACATAGAAAACACGTCATGACTTTACTCGCCATGCGACTCACCGGTTTTCACATGCTCTGCATGTGACTTCGGCATTATTCTGCGTGTCGAGATTCGTCCTATCAGCAGGGCCGGCCGTGACCATTGTTGCGTTCACCGGATCCAGGTCCTTGAAAATGAGGTCAAGTTGGTTCCGTGTCGCTGTCACAGCTTGATCGATCGATTTTTTGTCCGTTGGATCTCGTGATGCGGTCAACCATGTTAGTAGCCTGAAGTGGGTTGTTCGGCTGTGACGGGTGATTGGTCGATAGGTCGAGCTGGCTGTTTTGGAACTCGTGATTTCGTCATTTAGCAAATAATCCACTATAACTCGTTAACCACACAAGCTAGAATACAGAAACAAGTACCAAAATGCGCAGCTCGAAGCGTTTTTTGCGATTATATCAAAAATCACGGAATAATTGGCGATGGGAAAATGTTTGCGCGCGTAAGCAAACTGAGATATTTGCGCCGATATGACTACTTTGCTGTTAATTAATTGACAATAGCAAAACAAATAAATTCCGATAGATATGATCGAAAGTAGCACAGAATTCTTGGAATGGGATAAATCCGAGCCGATTCGTCGAAGATATGACCAGAAGTGTCAGAGCGAATAAATGCGACCGCACAGCAGTTGACAGCATTTGGTGAATTGTTGAGTTGACAGCATTCATGCGAATCTCGTTCAAATGAATTCAACCATATATGGTTGTAGCAACCTATTTCACTCAACTCAGACAACAAATCTTACTGCGTCCGCTTGATGACGGCAAACAGACAGTAACTGGTTTTGTGCTTAAGTGCGGCAGACGAGCAACACCTTTTCGTCTTCCATAAGCGCCTCGAGTGCTTGATCAGAAATCACCATGTGATTCTGTGTTTGACAAACTTGGTTTGTTGTACGAACGATGTCAAAAGGGTCCTCAAAGTCTAACATTGTTTACCTCGGAATACGCTCTGATTGCAAACTGGAAAAATCATGGTATGTAACGAGTAATCGGCTGCTCCCCAAGAATGCTCAAACTCATTATTTCGTTCCACTCAGGAATGAAGGGCTCAGTCTATTTTAATGGTTTCAGTTAAGAACCCTTTGAAATTCACCGAGGCGTCAAACAAGGGTGTCTGACTTGATTTAATCCCTTGAGTTCCTGGAGGAACATAGGGCCTCGGCAACTTGTCTCCAGTTTGGTCTGTCCATAGCAGCTAGTTTGATGTGGTTCCAGTTAAGTCCACCCTTGCGGATTTCCTCTTCACACGAGCGCCTTCAAGATAGCCTTGGGCGTCCGACCCGTCTCTTCCCGATTGGGATCCATTCCAGAGCACGACGCGTGATGTCATCATAAGGTTTCTGTAAGTTGTGTCCAACCCATCTCCACTTTCTTTACTGATCTGCTGGGCGATCGGGTCCTCAGTAGCAATCTGCCACAGGTCTTGATTCCTCATCCTTTCTGGCCATTTTACCCTAATAATTCGACAAAGACCATTATTGTGTAATGATTGCAAGCGGCCAGAAGACTTTGCTGTCACTCGCCAGGTTTCCGATCCATAGAGTAGCACGGATTTGACGTTGCTTCTGAATATACGAAGTTTCATGCGTTTTGATAGAACCTTCGACTCCCAAACGGGTTTCAAAGCTATGAACGCGTATCTTGCTATACCGATTCTGGCGACTATGTCTTCGTCTGTGCCACCACTTATTGAAACAAGGCTGCCGAGGTAGACGAGTTGCGTGACGTCTTGACTGCTTTGCCATTGTTGGTGATTGGTGGGTGCTCGTCAGTTTGCACACGGAGTACTTCTGTTTTTTCGGTATTCACGCGTAGTCCTGCATATGAAGCAAAGTGTGCTAGTCTATCGGTCTTTCTCTGAAGACGTTGGGGGTCATGTGATATCAAGCAGACATCATCAGCGTATTCCAGATCCTCCAAATGGTTGGATTAATTCCAATCGATACCGTTCCTCTCACCTTTTACTGTCTGTTTCATTATCCAATCTATTACCAACAGAAAAATCATTGGGGACAACAGGCATCCCTGGCGAACGCCAGTCTCAACTCCAAATGGATCGGTCAGTCTTCCGTTGTGAATTACCTGACAGGAGGCACCTTCATACAGCTGCTTTATGAGGTCCATGTACAGCGGTGGGTCCCCATAGTGTGGCAAAAGCTTCCATATGAATTCGCAGTCCACACTGTCGAAGGCTTTCTCGAAATCTATGACGTTGAGGCAAAGAGGCGATTGCCATTCAATGCTTTGTTCAATTATTATGCGGAGGGTCGCAATTTGGTCGATGCCAGACTTTTGTTTTCTGAAGCCCGGTTGCTCTGGCCGTAACACTTGATCGATAGGGTCGCACAAACGCAGAAGGATGATGCGCGTAAGTACTTCACTAGGGACTGAGAGCAGCATGATACCTCGCCAGTTTTTGCATAGCCTCAGATCCCCTTTCTTTGGAAGTTTGTCCAAATGACCTCTCTTCCAATCATTTGGGACCAGTCTTTCTGACCAGATTTTCTGCAGCAGAGGAAGTAACATATCAGCCGAGGTGTCCAAATCAGCCCTCAGAGCTTCTGGTGGAATCCCATCTGGACCTGGTTCTTTGCCATTCTTCAGCGATTGTAAGGCAAAAAGGATCTCATTTCGACCGGGGGGATCGGTGTTTACGTCTAGCAAATTTGCTGCAGGTGGGATGTCAGTGACTGAAGTAGGTGCTGGTCGATTCAGGAGTTCCTTGAAGTGCTCCATCCATCGCTTTCGTTGCGCCGATTCATGACTGATAAGGTTGCCTTCACCGTCCTTTACTATTTTGCCGTAAGGTATTTTTCTTCCTGATAGGGTTCTGGTAATGTTGTAGACGGTGTTGAGGTCTCTTTTATGCTGCATTTTCCGCCTCCGTTACCAGCATTTCATAGAACCGCCTCTTGTCACTTCTGGCAATTCGTTTTACGTCTTTATTTAGGGAACCGTATTGTTCGATCAGTTGGTTTTTCTGCTTGGTGTCCTTACACCGGAGGATCTGTTGTTTCAGCTGCCTTCTCGAGTTGATTAGTGTCCAGGTCTCACATGAGATACACTCTTTGTCTTTCTTTGCACGTCTGCCAATTACGTGCTTACAAGTGTCTTACCAACAGTCTTTCAGAGCGGTCCAGTGTTCATTTAATGGGAGTTCAGGGTTTAAGTTGTTGAGCGATTCAAATCTGTTTTTCAGTGAGATTGAGAAAATCTCTCTTGTGCGCTCTTCCCTTAGTTTCTGCGTGTGATACTTTACACTAGGCTGACTTCCGGGTTCGCAGAAAGCTCTCAACTTGATTGTGGCCATTAGAAGCAGACAGTAACGAATATTTCGCTTTGGGATTTAAAGCGAAGAGAACTTCAGGCGAGAATGAGGTACGACCAGCACATATTCATGGGTCCGATAATTTCTCCTTTCCCTTCGCGTGAATAAATCCTGTAAGGGATGGTTCAGGGTATGGAATGTTTTGTAAAGTAAGATAAGGTCTCCTCTGATTCGTCGATTGGGGAAGTCGAACAGATTCAGTTGAGCTATCCTTTCTTTATATGGTTTGTTTCGGATGCTGAGAACTAGTTTTGTTGAGCGGTGATAGATTCGCTGCATAAGTTCCACATCCCCCTTGAGCCACGGAGACCATGAATGCACACCGTATTCCATGACTGGTCTCAAGTATGTATTCATGATCCTTGGGAATATCTTGGGCGAAAATTTCCCAAATACCCGTTTGAGTAGATTTAGAACACGTGTTGCTTTTTTAAAGGCAGTGTTAGTTTGAAGTGATGTTTTTAAACTGCACCATATCCAGACACCAAAATCTTTATATATATATAAGTATAAATAAAATAAAAATCAATGGGACAATGATAGCATATTAATAGTTTGGGGAAAATTCGGATTAGCTCTCATATAATCGTCAAGTTTTGATTTGAATATAGATAAGCTGTTTGAGCTTACCAAATCGGAAGTTAAGGAATTCCATGCAAAGCACACACGTACGGAATAAAAATACCTGCGGCTGTTCCGTTTGGAATGTGGTATTTCCAACTTGCAAACATGGCCACGGCTGTTGCTAGAAGTTCGAAGGTGGGAAACAGTAGTTAGTATTTTGTATGCGAGGATGAGATCACCTCACATTCTCCTTTGTGCAAGTGTACTCATTTCCAGTTGTCTGAGTCGCCTGGCGAATGACATATTTTCGAGACCAATGACAAGCTTAGAAGCTCTCCGGTATATGCGATCCAGGAGTAAGATGTCTTTTTGGAGCCATGGTGTCCAGGCTTGTGCGGCATAATCTAGAACCGGGTGTATGTATGTATTCATCATGAGAGGAAAACACCCCGGGGAAAAACGTCCGCCGTAGCATGCCGAGCAGCCGAGACGCGCTTTTGTAAACGGTTTCGCATTGTAGACCATTTTTCAAACTGCCGCAAATCCAGACACCTAGGTCCTTTTCTTTTTCATTGTACTCCAGGTTAATGTCGCCGAGCTTGTATGGATAGGAAAAGCCAAGGTCACGACCAATCTGAATCATCTTCGACTTTTGCATATTCAATGACAGTTTATTTTCAGATGACCAGTTGAACAAAGCACTCAAATCGTTTTGCAGCAAGATACAATCGTCAGCATTTCTGATTTGCCTCCATACTTTTATATCGTCAGCAAACAAAACCATCTTACTATCATTTGGTAGTGGTATATCGTTCATATAGACTAGAAACAGTATTGGTCCAAGCACTGAGCCTTGTGGAACTCCGCTAGTGACATCGATGTTCTTCGATAATAGGCCGTCCACACGAACTCGGATGTGTCTGTTGCTGAGGTAATCTCTTAGCAATTCGTATAGTCTTCCAACAACACCGTGTTTCTTTAGCTTGTTCAAGAGTAAATTGTGATCAACTCTGTCGAACGCTTTAGAAATGTCCAGGTAGCACGCATGAATACAGCCCCCCGCATCTACAATCCTCGTCCAATCGTCTAAGCTTGTCAGCAAATTTGTTAGACAAGAGCGATTTCTGCGAAATCCATGTTGGGCAACTGCCAAAAGTTGATTCGTTTCCAGATGTCGCACGATTTCTGCGGTTATTATTCGCTCAAAAACTTTTGATACCGAAGACAGCAAGGTCACCGGCCTGTAATTTTTAACATCAGAACGGCAACCACCTTTGTAAATGGGTATTATTTGTCCCAGTTTCCAGTCTTTTGGCACTACGCCAGCTTGGAGCAAATTATTAAACATGCAAGATAGAGGTTCAGATATCTGCGCATACCACTGAACAGTACTGCACACAACCTTGACCGAATGACCCCGAAAAGGTGGATGGGGTAGAAATCTCCACAATCTGGCGCTCGGCACTGCTGCGACGGTAAATAGTTTTTAGTCACCTTATACCTACTCGTTAATTAGATTATTGTTTTTCTTCAAAAATAGGTTAACCTTAACCCCGTTTGTTATGTACTTTTACGCATGTGGACCGACGTATCAACTGACCTTGACCGTGTTCACTTGTATCAGATTGAGATGGATACACACTAGTAGGAAAATCGACCACTGATCCTGGTCATTCCCACGAGACGTGACACACGGTAAGCGTACTATATGCTGTTTAGCGGTAAGGTCAAATAAGTGGTGGTGGGTTGACCGCTACTTAATCATGTTCCCTCTCCTGACTATCACCCTTGGTCTGACGAAGCTTCTGTGTCAGAAGTGAAACGTTACCCAAAAACTACTCTAACCGATTCCACTCAAATTTCTTTGCATTATGAATACACGATCGGTCCCAAACTTATTCCAATCGATGGCTGACCCCGAAAAGGATTCAAGGCGCACAGAGTTGCATGTGTACGGTTTGCCAAAAGTCGGTAAGTCCTAAGGTGAAGTCAGTCACGTGTTACGATTGTTTTTCGAAAGTTCATTCTAAATGCAACAAATCGCTAGCCTCAGATTTAGTATCGAATATTAATGGAGATGTTTATCCCGGTGTTTGCTACGTTTGCCAACCTTGCTGGGCCATTAAACAGCGTCATTCTCGGAGGCGAAAATCCCAGTGAATGAAATTGAGACGCGTCTTAATGGACTGGAATCCAGTATGCGAAAACTGAATGAATTGAACAACAAGGGTCATAAAGGCACCACTGTTGCCCGACTTAGAAGTTACTGCCGAGGAGCCGGTAGAAAATCCATCACAATCGAACAGGCCAACATTTGTCAAGATAACCGCGCAGATGGTGACTAAAACGGGGAAGCGTTCGTTGGGATCAGTGACTCCTCGGCTTAACGGAAACGAGAAAGGACTCAGAAAAACCACTACTAAATTGACTGACTCAAACTATAAAACAAAATCCGCTGGTGTAAACCTTATTCTTATATGTACAAACGTGACCGAGTCGCAGGAAACGCTGTTCGAAGCTAAGCAAAAACAAGACTTCGTTGAGTGGCATAAACTCTGTAGTCTGATGAGACTGGCCGCAGTTACTCCTTCATCAATAGTTCGATTAAACTGCC
>JACCGJ010021087.1:0-30582 GCA_013407085.1 Atriophallophorus winterbourni | reverse complement strand
TTAAACTAGGAACTTCAGAACCATGTTTACAAAAGAGGCATTGTGCCGTTTGAATAGATTTACGACATTATAATAGTCTCGAAATTTAATATTACTGTCTTCGTCTGATGAAGCCAAACAGCCGGAAACCAGTTGGGTAGTGCGAAGTGTGAATGAGCAGGACGCTATATAATACCGTAAAGGATACCTACGTAGTAATGTACATACATCCCACCAACGAACAGAGATCAGGTTTTTAATTGTATTCACCTGACCAAACCGAAGTTGACTAAGAACTGCACAGACCATGGTGTGCGCTATGCTTGGTAGATTAAGATCAATTTATGTAAACACGCCTACATGCTGTGTAATTCCTTGATTGTTTTGCTTATGTGGATGGAAAAAAACATCTTGCTCCTCGAACGAATTTATCACAAGGCAACCAAAATGGTTACCAGATTGAATAATTTACCCTTTGAGCAGCGACTGACCAGACTTGGACTGTGCACCCTCGAGCGCAGGCTTATCCTACACGACCTCACTCTGACATATCGAATCATCTACGCGAAATCCCACCCTCTCAAACACCTCTTCAAGTCTGGTTCGGTTGTCCCCACACGCAGCCATTCTTTGACCCTTCAAATCCCACACTCACGATTGAATTGTCGTCGTCACTTCTTCGGTGTTCGTGTATGCTTCTTGTGGAATAGCTTGCCGACAGATATTGTTACCTCAGCGAACGAGCACATCTTTAAACAAAGGTTACGAAATCTAATGTTGAGAACTACTGCGTTGGCCCCTACCTATTGATGTCTATATTTTTTAACGCACGGAACTACCGTCCATCCAAAGATTCTTTTCCCTCAGTCTGTATCGCCATTGAGGATTATTTTTGCTCCACCTATGGAGAACACGGATATGATCATACAAGTAACGATTTTTTTAATTTTTTATACGTATATCCTATGGTACTGTACAGCAATTTGCTTTTTTAACCATAGATCTTGAATCTTGAATCTTGGAGAGTGATTGACATCCACTGACAGATTAGCTTGTTTTAGTAATCCGTGTACACGTTATTACAGATCGGACGCGAGATTGCGGACATATCGGAGCCATTCACCTTGTTTACCCCATTTTACCACGGTTTGCTATCTCAACCGCCTCAGCATGAAGTCATTCCATGTATGGTTTTATTCCCCGCCTTATCACTTCTACGTTATCAAGACCGGTGTCCAGCACGTGTTCAGCTAGGGATGAATCTCTGATCAATGATTGATATTCACTAGAATTGCGTGGCTGCTTACCGATTCGCTTTTGTGTTTTCTTTTATCCTAGTATTGAGTTCTCTTGAAGTTCGACCGATATATACTCACCAGCAACCATTTCGGTCGATTTTATATGCGTAATTTGTGATGCAGCCTGCATATGTCTTATCCATGAGATGCATCAATAAGGATCGAAGTGTTCTGCTCCTTTTATACGTGCGTATTCAAGATTCTACGTATTCCTCTCTGACGCGTCCTTAACGCGAGGTATAGAAACTGTTGCGAGCCAAACATTTTCCGCATTTGGTGCTGGGTATTTTACCCGTTTCATTTGGTGTTCAAATATACTCTTAGGGTAACAATTATCAGCAAGCCACTTTTTATCTTTGGCATCGCTACACACGTGCTCAACTTTGTGGGACAGCGATTTCGCAACTGAATTAAATACGTTTTAGGGGTGCGCTGATGAGTACCGCAAGACCGCATCTGTGTCGATTGGCTGATGATAGACCGTAGTGCTTATTTTAAGTTCTCATTTCATGCGAGACAGTCCAAGAATGGAAGTGTCCCTTCTATCGACTCGATTTCCTTTGTAACTTAGATTTTTGGATTCAAGTTGTTAAATGCTTCTTATTTGTCGCGTTTTATTATGATGAATGTATAATCGATATAGCTCCACCATACCTTTGGCCGAAGAGCCTCATTTCTAGAGCTAGCTCATCAAAATGCTCCATGCACATATTTGCCAACACTGAGGAAATAGGTGAGCCCGTCGCTAAACCTTTCTTTCGCTTGTATAACTGTCCATTAAATGAGAAGTGATCCATAATTAGACAAATCGGTATGCCGTTGATGATTTGCTGTACACTCAAGTTTGTACGATTTCTCAGGGTTGTCTCTGAATTAAGTGCTTTTCTTTTTAATTCTAGAGTGCTCGTGGTGTTTACTTTCGTGAGCAAGGTGCTTACGTCAAAGATTACCATCATCTAATCATCATCAAGCGTTACGATACTTGAGTAACAAACAAAATCCAAAGAGTTCTCAATGTGAGAATGTGTATTGCCGGCTAGAAGTTTCAACAACTGAGCAAGATGCTGAGCTAATTCGTGTGTTAAAGATCCAATGTCATCTACGATGGTCCGCAGGTTTACGCCAGTCTTATGTACCTCCGGGAGTCCATGAAACATAGGGCTCTGAGCAAAGTTTGGGTTTAGCCTAAACCACAATCTTTGACCAAATTCCGCCTTCATCAAAGTGTGACTCAACCTTATTTTTGTAATCACTTTTGGTAAATATCACTGTGGCCTTGACTTTGTTCGCCCTTATGATCACAATTTCTTCTTCCTTCCGCAGAATAAGAAGTGCTTGATGTTCACCACGTGTAAAGTTAATCATTTCTGACTGTTGTTTATTGGTAATATTAGTTTTACTATTTCGTAGTGCATCTGCGAATTTTCTAAGATACAAGATTCAAGATTGAAGATTTTGTGGTGAAAAAAGCAAATTAGTGTACAACACCATAGAATATATGTATGATTGCGTCTATATGCTTCAAAGGAGGAGCAAAAGTAATTCTAATTGTGACATGGAGAGAGGAAATTTCGACCGGAAATATATGGTAGGGTAACTTGTTTTTCCTTGTTTGTAGTGTAAGAAGGAATCACTAAGGGATTTCAGTAAACCGGGGCCAACACATTATTATGCAACATTAAATATGGTAACGATTATTTGAATATCATTTCGTTTGATGAGGAGCCAAGTTGTACCTGTGGGTCAGGAGATTGGAACCAATTTTAAAGAGGTGTCTGATTTAAGGTAGATTTTACGTATAGAATTAAATTCTCAGCTTTTAAAACCTTTGTACTAAGCGAGAAGTTTAAGCCTTTCTCCAGCATTCTTTGTTCGGCCTGCAAGTGCGGTCTATCTGAAAAGTATTGTTCTGTATATTAATAGAACTAATAGGATTACATTTATCTTTCGAAGCTAAGAGATTGGGTAACTCACGTTTTGTCTTTCTCTATCTTGCTCTGTATGTTTGACCAAGACCCTCGGCTATATACCGAGGCCGCATGTCCGATAGAATATCATGTTCGGACCAATTAGATCACATCAACAAGGATTACGAGTCCTAATTTTAACTAATCATGGAAGTTGATAGACAAAAGCTAACCATTCCCATATCCAAATTGCTTTGAAAAATGGTTTTGCAAAAGATTTTGAATAGCTGGATGACGGAACGTAAGCAATCAACTGCACTCGCTCGAAGAACACGCCTTCGAACTTTAATCTTGTACCTGAGGCACATGCTAATAAAGTCATACCTGAATGCCACTATTAAGTAGGGTTCATACCAATAACCGCGATGCTCAAATGCAGAATCACATTATGAATCCGGGGTAAGTGCTCAAGACGACTAAATTTGGCCAATGTAGTGCGGTGAGCACACTACTACATCAGACTTTTGGATATTTTCCAAACTGTGAAACTAGTGCTGTACACTTGACAGTTCATCCTTATCCAGGAGCACGGATCAGGTTCGGAGCTAGAAGCCAACCACATATACTGATAACACATAATAAACTATAGGGGTGTCAATGTCTTTTGTTCACAGCTTTATGAAATTCTGCCCGGCTCAGCGAAGTAGACGTGAGACAGTAAACGACGAGAAGGCATTTTTAAACGTACCCAAAGAATTCTTCTTTTTCCACTTCATGACATTTTGGTCAGCTAGACATGTTTATTACTAACACGATATCACCACCGAATGCGGGAGATTTTGAGAAGGAAACAGGCTTTAAATATTCAAAGCGTCTGGCATCTTAAGCTCAGATCTAGAAGGTTTCGTAACCAGAGAGAAATTCATCGTACGTGAATGCAATGGATGTTCCACCTTTCGTTTAAAATTAAGTCTCATGACAAACACATGCATCGTGGGGGATTATAAACACCATACCTGCCTTGCTTAATACAGTGAGATCTCTTCTTAAAAACCTAAAGTAGGCGAGGGTATTAACCAGTTATAGGTTCCAGTGAAATTCGTTTCTGTCCTGGATAAGTATTCCACCCACACTTTTCGCATGTACTTTGAGAACGTGTCCTTGACACAACTAAACGATGCTACCGAATAACGCTTGGTTGACATCTGACAGCGGGAATTTAGAAGAAGTAATTTTGTCAAAATTATATCGGCTTGCTCACCGAACAACAATGTTCTGAACGTGTTCGAAGTGCTGTCAGAATATCTTAAAAAAAATATTATACTCGTATTTTGCGTTTTGCGTGCACGTATGAACTCACAAACTGAGAATAAAACAAAACGGTGCGCAGCCATAGACTAAACACACATTTCGATACTGTCAGTTGAACGAGGTTTAGACAACAATGCTGGGCATAGAATAATGACATGTGGCTTGTCCTTGTTCGTTATTCATCAAGACAAATAACAATCACACACTAACAGTGCAACCCTGTACTCTGCTAAAATGACCCGTCTTATTTCGCTTAATCAATCAAATTTATTCTTTGTTCATTATGATTCGATCTAACAATCAGTTTGGTTTTTCTTTTCAGTTACATCACTCACGAAACGGGTTATTTCATATATTTTCACATCGAAGGACATGCGATAGTTTTATACAAATCCGGATAACTTGCTAATACACATTTTCCAAATTAAAATGTAATGTTTCTCATGAAAAACAACTGGATACAGTGGTTTTTGGGCTCGTGGGGTATTGGACTGTTGCACTGCATTGTATTGTATTTAAGGTTAGCGAGCATCCTGTTAATACGACCTTTGCATGCGATAAACGGAGGCAGAGGAAAGAGGAGAAAGAAAGTACTTATTCGAAAATATTCAAAATTTTAACCGATCGAGTCTTTGCTGATGATTAGCAGTGAGTAGGTCATGATAATGCTGGCCAGAAGTATCTACGAGGATAAAATATCCATATTTGTATACTTTTCTATTACACAACAATCACTACTGGTTTCATGCTGTTTCCTCTTAGCTGAAATGAATAGTTATTGTGGAGCTGGATTTTCTGGCTAGTTCCACACTTCTGCTCACAACTACTTTCTCCCAAACGTCCAATTAAGAAGGCACGAATCAACTACGAAGCGTAACGTAACCGTGACGTAACATTTTATTAGAAGCGTAACAACATATTTATGTCTTTACAGGACCGAAAAATATGGTTGTCTAATTCTTTAACCAGTTGCAGGCCCGTGAACCTCCGGGCGTCTACCCCATTGGTTGTTTCCTTTTCTGACCATGACGCCAAGGTCGTTGGCTAGATAGCCAAATTTGGGTAGCCTTCGGCTTCCCGAACCGGCACGCTGCCTGGATCGATTAAATGATTGATGAGATGATCGATCACGATTTGAATCAGGCTGTCGGTTCACGGCGGAGTGGTTGCCCGACAATAGTATAATCAGAATCCGCCTGCCTTGAAACAGTGGTTATATAGTAAGCAAAGCTTGTACAGGAAAGCCACTGTTGGACAAGACTGGAACTACCAACGATAGAATGCAAATATGGATCTTTTGTTCAATGTCACGTGTTTAAACCCATCCACAATTTCGGGGGATGTGAGCAACACATCACTTTGGTCATCCACATGTTTATTTAGAGGTGATTTGACATGTTAGTCGTGCCAGATTAACCCAGCAGTGGCTTCACAGTTCAAGGTTTGCTTATCCTTTGAGATATTACGAGTTAACCGATCGTGTAAAACCAATTGCTGTTTCAAAGCATGTATAAAATATCTTAATTAAAATTTGAACCATCACGTGACGTGATTCCCATACAACAATTAATCTGAACAAAGTTTTTAGAAATGTTGTTGTTCTTGTTGGGCTACTTCGGTCGATGTCGACCATGGATGTACATCACAATCGCATCAATTTTCATGTTTTACAGCATTTAGAATGACTAAACAGTCCGATTTGGGAGGAACAATCTCTCCCGCAGCGCTGGCAACGAAAGTCAGAACTCGGTTGTATTGCGTCAGTTGCACGCCGGCGTCGTGATCTGCGTTCAACAGCCAAGAGCTGTATCTGCTCCTCCCCAGCTTGCAGACTACGCTTTACACAATGCCTTCAATGTGAGCGTTCAAGAGCAAGTTCTTCACAACTCGCCGGGTCTATGCCCATAGCTTTCATATCTCTTTTGCAAACGTCTTTGTACTGCACGTGCGGCCTGCCCAACGGCTTCCTAATTGCAACTCACCATATAGTAGATCTTACGGAATACGACCATTTTCCATTCTGTAGACGTGGCCAAGCCACCGCAGGCGGCGCTGCCGTAGTAGGGTGAACGTGCTATGTAGACCAGCTTTTGAAAACACTTCAACACTTTGTTCATCCACGATATGTTCGAGATACGACGGATGCTTCATAGATTGAAGGCATTCAGCTTCAGTTCGTGTCTTGCGTGGGTGGTCCAGGTTTCACTGCAGTACAGTAAAGCATTTATTAATAAAGCTTTTAGAAATAGTGCAGCAAAAATGATAGGTATAATACAAGATAAGGTAAGTGAGAAATCAGCAAACGAACTGGATACAACCGAAGCTTAGGAAAAAATGTCAGAAAACTTCTCGGTCACACCTGGTTTGGAGCAATCTGTTTTGAATTGATCGATATGTCACCTGATCATTAGCGCATGTCGAACAAGATCTAGTCATGGGCAATAGAAGATATCAGTAATGAATGTTGAGATATGTAATGTCGAGGAAAATCTGGCTGTTGGCAAAAAGGATGAAGTGGATAAGCGAAGTGAATCGATAGATCATTCAACAGCGTCCTTTCTAACGACATCTTCATCACTATCTAATTATGTGGTGGTCAATAAACCAAACGTGCGTTCGGACAGAAAACTGAAAATAAATAGAATTTATGTGGGAAGATCCAAAGGAAGATTCCGTGCAAGAAGCCTTTCACAGAACAGGAATATCAAGATGATTAAAAAGTTCCCGTTTAAACATTCTAGAAGCAGACCCAGAAAAAAATCACACAATAAGCGATACACAACTCACACAACTTCTCAAAGTCTGATATCGAATCTTTCGATCAGCTATCGTTTACCAAGATCACCACTCGTGTTTTCGTCCATCTCAAACCCGCTGGAGTCGGTCCATCGGAAAGTGTTAGACACACGCAGGAGCGTTTCACGTGGAACTAATTCCAAACGGGGATTTTACACGAAAAAAGAGACGTTTCTTCCGAAATTGGTAGCGCAAAATACCCACTCCAATCAAGTCTGTCGTCCGAATTCTCTACCATCAAGTATACGAACCCGAAAACTATAAAAAAATGTTATATCAACCTCTCCTCTTAGTTTTTCCTCAGTTCCTTTCAAATTATGTTCATTGCTTTCGAAGCAAACTTTATTTCGATGATGCCTACAGATGAGACACAAATTTCAGCACAAAATGATTTCCCTAGCATTGAAGCATTCTTTTCTTGACATTAAGAATTTGTTTGAACTTACATATTTTGATGATGACATGGAAGTACATAGTGTTGTAAAATTCTAGCAAAAGATATTGGAATTTATTTCAAACCGATTAGGAAAGAATGGTTGTGATATGTAAATTGTTAGGACGCAGTTATAGCTTCTGACCTGCACGAGTGGCTCCCCGAGCCCGGCGGTTACTGCTTCGAGGGCGAGGGCGAGGGCGAGTGGATGGCGCCTGAAACCAGTTTGCTTCTTGCAGATGTAACTCGTTAGCCTGGAGGGCATTTTGATCTAAGGGAAGGAAAACCCTGATTTTAAACCTCCGCTGCCCTGGTGGGATACCCTATAGGGAAAGCTTCGGGAGAAAACCTGAGGAAAAACCTGGAACAGAGTCTGGTAGACGGTTAGTTGGCGCACACCCCCTCTTTTTGGCAACTCCCTGCAGCATTGCAGGTCGCACTTGGTTGTGCAAAGGCTAGAGAAGCTGATTTGAACAAACGCTGAGTGGTGCTGGGGACTCCGCTTTGTACCCAAATTCTTCATTAAAGCCGACTCATCCTCCAGGAGGAGATAGTCGCACACAAGTACAATTACAAGTTATAGCAGATACCAGTATCGTTTCTTTTCGGACCAAGCATGTCAGTACGATCAGAGTTCTGGTTTAGAACTACCTTCACCCGACCAATCTTAATCACGCTAAGAATTTCACAGACTATTGTAGGTACTGAGCTGAATGAGATGGATAGGCGAGATCACGATCATTTCAGGCATTCCCCTACAAGATGTGATATATATTGATTAATTTGTTGTCATTCAAGTGTGACTAATGTCTGTTGAAGGACCAGCCTGCTTGCTTGACTAGCGTTCACGGTGAGGGTAATGCATGCGAATGTTTATCCGTGGTAGAGCTGAACGGCACTTATGTCAAACTTAAATTTGCTGTCCAAGCCATAGAGCAAATTGTGTTAAACTGCGGAAGCCCTCCTACAAACTATAAACGCAGTTATGTCAAGCAAGCGTCTTCGATTATTTTACACCCACGTAAACATAATTTATTAAGTAACAAGCTTTGTCTATACATGTAGCTTTCACCTTCCTAGGTGTTTTCAACGGAAATACAAGCTTTTCGATGAAATGGCAAACTTCTTGAGAAACAGGTGAATAGTTGCACTTGAACACAAATTTCGCAAAAAACGCGCAACATTCAATTTGTTCATCTATCTACCTAATAAAAGTTCAAAACTAAGCTGGTGTTGGCCGAGAACTGGCCCATGGAACGAAGGAGGTGGAAGCTTGTTAGCAGAACATGGTTTATACGGTTTACTGACACATAATCGTCAGACCCTTAATCGTCCACAATTAATCCCTAGACACTTAACCATCGGATATTTGATCCCCAGACATTTAACCATCAAGTCACTTCATCCCCAGTCAATTAATCTCCAGTCAGTCAGTTTGATAACTTCTGAAGAATCCGCATATCTCAACATACTTCTTCTTCTGTTTGACATGAACCCCAGCACTTGATTGAAGAACTGAGACCGTATACTGTCAGCAATCCTTTCGCAAACCGTTAAGAAATGTCCACATGGTGGGATGTTGTCAAGAAAAGAGTGACTGTAATGCATCATTCAACGGCAAAATCATGAGGCGTAAATCATCGTCTGCCTCATTATCTGCTTTCATCCCTAGTTCGTTGCATGGGATGATATCTCGAGCAATTCAGCGATACTCAACTACGGAAAAATTGACGTTCTTAAAATCAGAAGTTATCAAACTGGGGATTAAGTGACTGAAGATTAAGTGACTGGCGATGAAGTGACTTGGGGGTTAAATGTCTGGGGATCAAATGTCTGGTGATTAAGTGTTTAGGGATTAAGTGTCGGCGATTAAGTGTCTGACGATTAATTGTCTGACGATTAAGTGACCGGACACCGGCTTTTACATGCTTTTAATGGTTGTCCCCACCTAGTTCGATTGGAACACATTCCTTTCTTTAAGAAATCTTGTCGCTTGAGACAAACGAGGCTTACATGTATCTGGTATTCTTATGTAATCGCTCTTGTGCTTGCCAAATACTGAAGCTCTGCTCCGTTCAGATACGAATCTTAGGGTCTCTGATACGGCATTTATAGGGTATGTAACAGACCACCAGTGACGAGGATATTGATTTGGTCAGGAATAAATCAATAAATCATTTTTTTGTGGACAAATTACGTTATTTAGGTTTTCGCTTCTTCTAACTGCAGAAACATTGTACAAGAAGAGTTTTGCCAGCGAGCAATATGTTTAGAATGGTTGAAGATGGGAGTTGAGTATTATTCCGATTATAACAAGGACCCTGTAATTTATCATTTGCTGTAGGTGCTTCAGTGTAACTGGTTACATTATTCAAGGAGATCAAACAGTATGCAAATTGAGCAGAAAAACATTTTGATCATTAGCGAAAATTCTTATTTGCATGCATTTGCATCCCACGCACACCCACACACACCACGACCCTTGGTGCTGTTTGCACTAATAATGTTAGGAACAATTACGTTCGGGTCCGCAGGTATTGAAAGTGGGAGAGAAATGGGAAACCCGTTTTTGAACTAGAAGCAAACTGTGAATTAGGTGGTACGACCAACTTGCTAATCGGTATGATGTCCGTGGAAAAAGTGATGGGGCTAAACCCAGGATTTGAAAGCGCAATCCTTATGTTGCATGTATTGAATCGCACACACATAAGCTTTGTGGACAGGTGGATAAAGATTACAGCAAAAAACGCTGAGGAATTTTCGAATGAACGTTTTGAGTACGGGTGACACGGGTATTAAGCACTTTTAATCCCGGCGTGGATACATCTTTCAAGAAAGGTATTGAACCCAGATAACCGTCGATACATTCCAGATGTTCCTGAATAGTGTCGAAAACGGTATTTTTCACAATTTCACAGAGTCGATACTGCAACTTCCAAAATTAAAGAAACAGCAAGCAGGCCACTGAAGCACGCGAAATTAGCAGACATCCAAAATGACCATATCAAACAAGGTGGAATTTTTAAAAATGCCACAAATCTAAGATACTCCAATCGATGGAATAGCGTCTGAGCAGTTATTTTCAAAAAAGAATACAAAACAGTATCAAAAACTCCAATAAAGTTGTCATATAGAATTTTCAGTTGTAAACCAAATGACGAAAATGGCTAGTGTCACCAAACAAGTTAATTACGAGAATCTAGAGTGATTATTGATCACATGCGGCGGTTTAGAGTAAACTTTGATATCTGGTTATCTTAGTCAACGGAACTTGATCATAACTTATCGCGCAGTTGAAGTTACGGATTATGACGTAGCGCCAAACACAGTGGACACAGAACTATGCTCCATTAAATCGACTAAGTCTTTCGAACTTGACAACATTTAGGTTTGGATTGTGGAACATATGAAAGTTCCATGAGGAGTCGTAGACGGAGTAGAAAATGTAATATTACCTAAATGCTGGTTTGGTTGCTTCCTTCAGTTAATTTTTTATGTCAAAAGTTTTGGAGAAAAGAATGTTTTCAAAAACTAACCTAAATGTTAGAGGAGTTCGAAAATGTGTACTAAAACATATTTAATTATCGTCGAAATATCAAAGGAGCACTGCCAATTAAGAATGGACACTGATTGAGAAAAAACCACACATATCACGACCGGTTTAGTGCTGATTACACACATTGGGTAAACACAGTACGATCAGGATCTGCATGCCTTCAAACAATAAATAAATAGTAAACAACGTTTGAACATTTCAGCAATAGAGGAGAATATACGTAGCTCATGATGAGGATGTTTTTCAGATGTTGTTCGTCGAGCTTGTGTAGTTGTTGTTGGACGTTTCGGCATCAAGCTAGGTGACATAATCAGCAAAACGTCTTTCAAAGTTTTGAACAGATTAAAACAAGACCGAAACGTAGTTATCCTCCCCGCCGACAAAGGAAGTACGACGGTGGTAATGAACAAGGCAGATTATATAGAGAAGGCTGAACAGCTACTTCAGGATACATCAACGTACATACAAATGAACGAAGACCTGAATAAACGACTTGAAAACAAAATCAACGCAACTTTAAAGAAATTGAAGTTTAATGGACAAGTGAATGGAATGTAACAAACAATGATGAAGTCAGAAGGCTCCACTATACCTAGATTATACAGATTAACCAAAATACAGAAAGAGAACATTCCGTTACGCCCGATAGTTTTCTTCCCAGGAGGACCGAATTAAAAGTTATCGAAGGAACTAAGTAGACGACTGTTATACCTGGTGACAGACTAGAAACACGCCGTCAACTCTACAGAACAGTTTCTCCAGTAATTGAAGAATGCGAAAATCAACCAAAAATGAAATAATGGTTTCTTTCGACGTAACGGCGTTATTCACATCAATCGGCCAAACACTTGCAAAGCAGACCATATCATCTTTACTTAATGAAAATGGAACGGACCACAATGGAAATCGATTAACACGAGATGGTTTGATTGAATTGATCGGGCCATGTCTTCAAACACACTTCAAGTTCAATGGTAAAATCTACAATCAGATACGAGGAACACCAATGAGATCACCGATTTCCAGCCTAATTGTCGAAGCAGTCATGCAACGTTTGGAACGGATCGCTCTACCAATATTACGGCCAAAGTTACGGATCCGCTATGTGGACGACACATTTGTAATTATGAAAAAAACTAAACTGGACGAATCGCATCGACTACTGAACGGTGTATTCAAGGGAATCCGATTTACGAGAGAAACTGAAGTTGACGGCTGCCTAGCATTTCTGGACGTTCGAGTGAGACGAACAAGCGAAGGAAATTTGGAGACCAGTGACTATAGGAAGAATAGGCACACGGATCAAATCTTGAACCTCCACAGCAAGCACCCAACCAGCCATAAACGCAGCTGCGTTAGAACCCTATTCAAAAGAGCAGCAACGCATTGCAGCACACGGGAACTAAGAAGACAAGAAGAGGAATACATGTTTAAAGTGTTCCAGTAAAATGGATACCTAGGAAGCTTCTTACTACGCGACAGTTAGACGCGCTATTCCCTATGTGCAGAATATATCATAAATAGCAACTCGCGTCTTCGGACATTTGGAATAGAAGTCGCACACAAACCCGCGTCAACATTACGCAATCACTTCAATAATATGAAAGACAAAGTTGCAAAAGAAGAACAATCAAATATTGTCGACAAGATTACGTGCAGAGATTGTGAAAAAAACTACATCGGACAAACCGGCCGCAAGCTAAGCACAAGACTACATGAACACCAGTTAGCCGTACGAAGACACGACCCAAGGTCTCAATACAGGTTGATCAATTCGGAAACCAATTCGATTGGGACAACGCGAGGATTTTAGCCAAAGAAAACAAACGACGAGCGCGAGAATTCATAGAAGCGTGGCACTCAACAACGACTTCAATTAACTAGCACCTCCAATTGGCTACAACCTATGGACCAATGAAAACTTGATGGACAACAATGCAACATATGAATTCGATCAATCACTGCGTTTTACTACATCCAATTGAGTTTTGTGCGCTATTAGAGGACAAGGGCTGACGTTCACCATTTGCTCACGTCTCTAAAGGTGGTTTCGAGCGAACTGTTCTCACCCAATTCTTCCGATTGAGATTGTGGTCGTCGGACATTTCTGGGCTTCTTTTTCTCATGTTTGCCGGAGGGTGGTGCTCTGCATGCCATCCTGAAGCTCGTGATTACACTCGTCGCGGATGCAATTCAGAGCTCCACACTATGTGATTGCACATAATGTTTTTCGTCAACTGTCTTCAACAATTAAATCACAATTCAAACCTTATCTACCATTTTATCAATATATCAAAGAAAACAGATTCTGTTCGTGTTGTTCCTACTTGAGGTATGCAAAGAGCACGACATCGGCCTTGAGGTGTGTGTTTGCAAATACGGTTATATTATAATGTTTCTTTCTTTAAATATCACGACATGCGACAAATACTGTACCATGATAACTGCATGCGCTCAGTAGATCACACAAAAGTCACGCTTCACTTCTCGGTCTCAACCCATCATACAAATGGTCACTTAGAAACGGTACGTGATCAATATGACCCGAGCAATCAAGCATTTCTACTCGCTAACAAAATTTCTCATGCGGAACAGCGGTTAGAAGACTGATCAGACGAGCAGTCACTCCTTCATATCCTTCTTTATTGATTTCTTGAAAAAATACAATATCACGTGGCTGTGAGTCATCGATTTAGTCAGTCTCATTTAAAGACAGAACGACCTTACTTCAACAAAATCATACACAACAAACACCATTCGCGTTTTGTTTATCCTTAGATTATAGGGACATCAAAGTTCAACATTATTTACAAATTATCTGTTTTAAGGTTTCAAGGTCTCAAGGTTTTTAATGGTTTTAAAAAGCAACAAGCTTAACAACAACCATTAGATGGTAAAAATTGAAATGTCAGTGTATAAACAAGATAACGAAGTAGATTAAGCAGAATGTAAGTGTTCGGGAAACGAATAATGCAATAAAAATTCGTCTAATTTCGTTTTAAATTCATGCAAGCTAGTGGAGTGAGCAACGGTTGAAGGTAAACAGACAGACAGAGTAAAAATACCTTCTACAATTTAGGCGGGAATGGGGTACGACCAGCACATATTCATGGGTCCGATAATTTCCCGTATCCATTCGCGCAAATAAATCCTGTAAGGGATGGTTCGGGGTATGGAATGTTTTGTTGTTTGAACCCTATAGACTCCCTCTGACGAATCTCTCCCCATTCTTCTTTTCAAAATACTTATCTGTTATTCCGCAACCGCCTTTAACTTTTAGTCTCAAATACGCCGATGATGTGGTTTTCGGATGCGCTTTACCTGCAAACAAATTTTTAGATACTCACTCACTACCTGATCGGATTGAAGATGATTGTTTTTTAATCCCGAAAAATGTGTAGAACTTGTGTCCACTAATCTACGTGGCGATAAACGTGACTCTTTGTGCGGTAAACTTTAGCCATCTATGACCAAGTCCACATAAATTTGTAGAGAGAAACTTGTCAAGTATCACAGCATGACCATTTCTAATAACATAACCTGGATTCATCATCTTAGTTCTACAATAAATAAATTACGCTGAGTCTCGTTTCACGCGATTAGTCTTTAAGATTCAAGATTCAAGATTTATGGTTGAAAAAGCAGTTAACTTTACAATAACCACAGAGTGGAATTATAGGTATATATATACCTATAGTTACTATATATATATATAAGTATAAATAAAATCAAAATCAATGGAACGATGATAGTTTATTAATATTTTGGGGCAAAATTCGGATTAGCTCTCATAATCGTCAAGTTTTGATTTGAATATAGATGAACTGTCTGAGCTTACCAAATCGGAAGGTAGGGAATTCCAAGCAAAGCACACACGTACCGAATAAAAATACCTGCGGTAGTTCCGTTTGGAATATGGTATTTCCAAGTTGCAACCATGGCCACGGTTGTTGCCTGAAGTTCGTAGGTGGAATAATAAATCCAGGGGGTGGGAAAGAGTAGTGAGTATTTTATATGCGAAGATGAGATCACCTCGCATTCTCCTTTGTGCATGTGTTCTCAGCTCCAGTCGTCTGAGTCGCCCGGCGAATGGCATATTTTCGAGTCCAATGGCAAGCTCAGAAGCTCTCTGATATATGCGATCCAGAAGTAAGATGCCTTTTTGAAGCCATGTTGTCCACGCTTGTGCGGCATAGTCTAGAAGCGGGTGTATATACGTGTTCGTCAAGAGAGGAAAACACCCCGGGGAAAACGTCCAATTATCCGCCGTAACATGCCGAGCAGAAAACATGCGCTTTTGTAAACGGCTTTGTATTGTAGACCATTTTTCAAACTACCGCAAATCCAGACACCCAGGTGCATTTCTTCTTCGGTGTACTCCAGGTTTCTGTCGCCGAGCTTGTATTGATAGGAAAAGCCAAGGTCACGACCGATGTGAATGATCTTCGACTTTTGCATATTCAATGACAGTTCATTTTCGGATCACCAGTTGTACAAAGCACTCAAATAGTTTTGCAGCAAAATACAATCGTCAGCATTTCTGATTTGCCTCCATACTTTTATATCGCCAGCAAACAAAACCATCTTACTATCATTTGGTATAGGTTTATCGTTCAAATAGACTAGAAACAGTATTGGACCAAGCACGGAGCCTTGTGGAACTCCGCTAGTGACATCGATGTTCTTCGATAATAAGCCGTCAACACGAACTCGGATGTGTCTGTTGCTGAGATAATCTCTTATCAATTCGTATAGTCCTCCAACAACACCGTGTTTCCTTAACTTCTTCAAGAGTAAATTACGATCAACTCTGACAAACACTTTAGAAATGTCCAGGTAGCACGCATGAATACAGCCTCCCGCATCTACAATCCATTAGTGTTAGGCCTAACCTGTTCTCTCACATCACCCTCTCTTTTATCATACCTTATTATTTATACTGCTCTCCTGCAATTTTTCCTGCACACCTTTTAAAAGACTTTGTGCTGATAAGAGGTTGTATTAAAATAGTATCTCGCACAAGTTATATTGTTTGCGAAATGATCTCGGAAATTATAATTAAACAACATTTTTAGTCGATCTGGGACCGTTGCACGATTCAAAACATGATAATCGCCACACGGACGCCACGCGCCCGTTTTGTTCTTTTCGACCACATGAAGAGTTGTGACCCAAAGTGAATTTGATGGACGGATTATTCCGAGTTTCATCATATGCTCGAATTCTCGTTTGGCAGCTTGAAGTTTGTTAGGCGCCAGCCTGTGTGGTCTACTGAAAACCGGGGGTTGAAATATGGTGTTTGGTGTCAGAGGAGTGTCGTATGCGCAGTGTTCGACGATATCCGAAAATTTCCTCATGAGAGAAACGTAGTTCGGTGCATTAACAATAATCTCGTCGATGATTACCGTCCACTACACACTTCTCTTATGAGGATCGACTGATGTATCTAAATTTGGACATACTTTCTTTCAGGCGGGTTGGATTGGATTTAATCCTCACCTATGAAATACTGAACCCAAATATTCGTCGTTTAAAGTCAGATTTTATCAATAAGTAGTATATGACGTTCGAAAAGCAGGTCGGAGGCACACGACGGGTTTCGCGGTTATTGCCGCTCATCTCATGAGCATATCCGTGACCTGAAATTTGAACGCCGTTCTGACTTTGTGCTAAACCCATTTATATGTGATTTCGAGAAAAAATCCTCATTTGCAAATTGAATTTTAGTTTTCATGTGGGGATTAAACTAAGTCCCAATGTCAGCGCAATGCAGCACCGATAACCGTTTGGAATATTTTAGCAACATTCCAATAACAGCAAGATTGTAGTTTGTTGTTTGAAGTCAGATTTTATCAGTAAGTAGTATATGACGTTTGAAAGCAGGACGGAAGCATACGTCCGGTTTCGCTGTTATTTCTATTTCGCTTACGGTCAAGTCATACCAAACGCACTCACAAATTGGCATAGGATATTCTACATTCTCACCGGAACTACCGTCGGTTCTTCTATTAGGTGAGTGTTTGTTTCCTATGGAACTACCTACCGTCAGACGTTGTTCAATCACCTAGTGAAACGATTTTCCGGGAACAAATTTAATATATTTATGCTTAGTAATTCCACCCAACAACCCGTGTATATAACTTAATCGAGGAATATATTTAACGTAAAAAATTTTTTAATGACACTTTAGTGTGATCAAACAAAACTATCCATATATCACGAAGAATCAAGAATCAATTGTTTAAAACTTGTGACCTTGAAAAATTATTTACTTTTGAATCTAACCAGCACGAAACCTTCTCTCTCGCTGTGACTGAGCTGATTGTGTGAGAACTTGTTTGTAACTGCCTGAATTGACTGCTATGAATGAGTGAACTGTGGGAGTCATTGCCGCTTACGGAAACAAATCCATTTTAGCGAGCCAACAAATTTATTCGTTCTAAACTTTATCTTAGCGGATTCAATCTACCCCATTTGTGGATTATTTTTCAGCCTCAAAGTTGTCGACGCCTTGAAGAACCAGTAACTGACCTTCCAATCACAATCATTTTACTCAACTCAACACTGTGAGTTAATTTGAGCCTTCTATTTTATTCTTTGACATAATATTGGAGCTAGCATTATCATTATTCTTACCGCCACAACTTGGCAAACCCGACTCCCGCTACAAAAGTTTTGAAAGAATTAACATCTTTAATGTTCGTATCTAGTGCCGGTGAATGAAAATCACCGAGCAGGAGAGAATTTGAGTGGGAAAGCTTCAATTTATTGCGTTAGATAGAACGGTGTCAGCTACAGTTGAAGAAAAGGGGCAACAAAACAATTCTAGCAGGCACCGAGGGTTCTCAAGCAAATCAATGGAGAAAAACAATTCATCTGAAGCATCTAGTTCGTTGAATATTAGTATAGAACATTTGATGTTTCTATGTAAGTAGCGAAGGACACCTCTGCCGCCCCTTATATCCGTGTTACTCTCAACAGACATTGCAAATCGTATTGCGATGATATATTAGTTTAAGTCATTTTTAATTTGTGTTCAGAGGGAGGAAGAAATTAAGCTGAGAATTCTTGCTCACAAGTTAGTTTGAGAACCATTATCTAGTTTGCTTCCCAAAACAAGCTTTACTTTCCGTGGGTATAACTTTAAAATGTGCCTGAAAAATTGTGCGTGAGAGATGATCCTTAATTATAATGTATTGCGAATAATGTTTTAACGAAATCAATTCAATACAAGCTGACGCTGTAATATCATCAGATTTTGAGCAGCTCGCACTTTAACCTCTCAAGCATCTTACGTTCATTTTAACAAGGTCATTCAATTCCTTCCCTTGGTGAGGGACTTCACTATTGCTTTTTTATGTCATCAAAGTTTTGCAAGTGACTTTAAGAGTTCATTGAATCAGGCGATACTTTATTGTAAACTATTTTTTACAAGTCAATACAAGATTTCTTTATTTAATTTAAACATATATCTGTTCTGACTTCCATTTTCAAGTATAGATGTTGCGGTGCTGATGCAACAGAATAAACTTTGCAGGAGTTTCCTCCATTTTCTTACATTTTCCATGTAAACTAATGGTATGAAGCAAGACTATTTAGCTACAAATAATCTTTCCGGAGCTTGAAATTTCGGGCTCACAGACTTTCATTTTATAGGATTGTATTCATTCAGTCTAATTCGGTAATTTAAATGATCTCCTGAACGTATTTAACAAGATTGGTTTGAATATCTATATTGTTACATGTTGCATGTTAGTCACCTTCCTCAAAGAAATGATGGAAATTTTTATACGAAACAGTTTCTACCAAAAGAGAAATCCCCTTGTTTTCCTGCATGTAGCTCAGATGATCTAATGATGTGCATTAGATCCTAGAGCACTTTTAAAAATAAGATGGGTAACAACACAACCTAGAAATCACATCCCACCCAATTGCCCATGTAATTTGGTTTAAGCTGGGTGCAACTAAGCACATGTATATAAATTGGTACCCACCCCACTCCGGTTCTTGACTTAATTACCGCCTTGATCGGAATAGATAAACAATCGACGATGACATTTTGAGAACTCATGTGAATTAGGCCAGAGGATAATTCAGGTAATTCAAGGTTTTAATGTCTAAAGCACAAGATAACAACACCATAGGATGGTAAAAATTTGAATTTAAGTGTATAAACAATATAAGACATAGAGTTTAAACAATTAATAAGTGTTGTGGAAACGAATATGCAATAAATTCGTCTAATTTCGTTTTCAAAAGTCATGCAGTTAGTGGCGTGAGCACGTTGAAGGTAAACTGTTCCAAGTAAAACAGACACGGACAGAGTAAAAATACCTTCTACAGTTCAGGCGGGAATGGGGTACGACCAGCACCTATTCATGGGTCCGATAATTCCTCGTATCCCTTCGCGTGAATAAATCCTGTAAGGGATGGTTCGGGGTATGGAATGTTTTGTAAAGTAAGATAAGTTCTCCTCTGATTCGTCGATAGGGAAAATCGAACAGATTCAGTTGAGCTATCCTTTCTTTATATGGTTTGTTTCGGATGCTGAGAACTAGTTTTGTTGAGCGGTGATAGATCCGCTGCATACGTTCCACATCCTTCCTAAGCCACGGAGACCATGACTGCACACCGTATTCCATGCCTGGTCTCAAGTATGTATTATTCATGATCCTTGGGAATATCTTGAGCGAAAATTTCCCAAATACACGTTTGAGTAGATTTAGAACGCGTGTTCCTTTTTTAAAGGCACTGTTAGTTTGAAGTGATGTTTTTAAACTGGAGCCTATCCAGACACCCAAATCTTTTTCTTCACTGCAATTTTCAAGGACATGCGAACCTATGTGATATGTGAACTCTACTCGATTCCCCACATTCATGATCCTGCATTTGTTGAAATTAAACGGCAGTTTGTTCTTCAACGACCAGCTGTGAAGCGTATCAAGATCCTTTTGTAATAGCAGACAGTCTTTCCTTCCGGACTAACCGAAGCCTGGGTTGATACACTAATTTTGCCTTTATTCCTTTTACACGTTACTTTGATATTTAACACTGCAACTCTATGAAGTAAATACCATGGTTTAGAAACTTCTCTATCATGTACCTTATGGCGTTGTCGTCATTATTTTTTAGTTTAATAATCTTACATATTTCGTTATTGCTCTGTTATAATGTATTCATTTAAATATGACAAAATTTGAATATCATTCACGCCGCTTGCATTTTCTGCTTTGGAACAAGTCAATTACGTGTGTGACTATGTTGGATTTGTATACCGTGTTACATTACATGACATTACATGACTACGTCTGAGTATCGTGATGTGCCGTTGGATTAATTTTGACCTCCGATATTTTCGAATAAAACTTTCATAGTTTTCATCTGATTAGTTTGACTGAAAGTTTGATACGGCGGATCTACTCATACAAGAATCATCCATCTACGACGTGTCGTCCTTTGTGCGCGTCACCCGTGGATTTTCTAAAGTTCGTTCGTGTATTTGAATCGCCTTTGTGTTTCGGTTGTTAGATCAACCCATCGGTGTTTACCACTATCGGGATCTACTCGGAGAAATACTAAACTTGAAATCGTTTTCACGCCAATATTCTCAACGGGAAGCTGACAAATTCGCGGCTAAATCGGGTGACGAAATATTCCTCGTCATTTTCCGTCAACCCCACACAATACCACACAAACCAACCCCAGCCATGTCGATTTTTGTGCTCTGATTTGTACTTTTGGTTGATCTGATGTTCCCGAAACATGCGTCGTCTGCAAGAAAGTCGTCAGTGGTAAGGTGAAATCTGTCTCGTGTCGATATTGCTCCCACATGTGTTACGCAAAATGTGACAAATGATTGACTACGGAGGCGATATCGATCCTGAATGATGAAAACATACCTGGTGTATGATGCATGTGTAAAAATTGTCGAACGCAAACGCAGATTTAGTTGATAGAACCAGCAAATCAACCTGGATAATCGGATGCTGAGCTTAGAGCTTATCATACAAACGTTGAAGACATCGGTAGAGACTCTGGTCACCTTTTGCGTCTACTCATCAGTACCAAGTCTTTCGAAATATTCACAAAGCTTATCACAACGGTCCACATTCGAAGCACTGGACTCGAGTTTCATCAGCAGTGCATATCCTGTCTCGGGTCTGACTCGAACTCAGGACCTTCACATTGTAGTCTCATGCCTTACGACCTGAGCAACCGACCCCCGTTTGACCGATCGCGATTAAGTCTTCATGAATGTCTCTCCAGACTGGCACATTTGAGTAGCGTCATGCCCGACCAGTCGAGAAGGAGCTCTAATAGTCGAATAGCTCTAATAGTCGATGAGCTCTAATAAGAGCGAAACTCGAGTTCAGTGCTTCCAATGTGGACCGTTGTGATAAGCTTTGTGAATATTTCGAAAGACTTGGTACTGATGAATAGACACAAAAACATGAACAAATTCTCCAAAACACCCTTCAACTCTGGTCACCGCTCTGAATTCTCATCTTGGCTTTATAGGTTTCGATAAATCAGAGACCACTGACGGTAATACCAGTCAGATAAAAGCTGCATCTTCGGATATAATTGAACACGAAGGTTCAGCTGTTGCAAATGTGCCAGAGAGTCTTGAAGAGCGTTCTTTTCATCAAGACGCCACCTTTATAAATGCGACTGTTAAAGGCCGGTCTCTCCAGAACTATCATTGTCCGCAAAAAGTTGCGGAGCCAAAACCACCTGCTCATCTGAAGGTTCAGCGAAAACCCTCAGGTTCAAAACCAAAAGTCACGGTGCAAAACACTCTCAAAGTGGACACGATAGGTATTCGATCTAAAGCAGTTGAAACGTCCGGCTATCAGCGAAAGCGACGAGCACACAGTGTACATTCGCTCCACAGACTAAGAGTGATTTGCACCAACGTAAATGCAACGAGTGCCACTTTACTAGGGAACAGACGAAAGCACGAGAAAGAAGAATGAAGAAGGTTGTGCAGCAGCATGGTCTTGGAGCCAGTTGAACCACTATCTGGACCAACCAAGACTGCGTAATATCACGGTCAACTATGCAAGGGATCTACAAAACATCTTACTTTCCGCTTTTATTTTCGCAGTGAGCGTTCAGAGACCACCGCAAGGATCTTCGCTAATGTGCCCTGGTTGGAAAGGGCCTGAAACATCCAGCTACAAGCTCAAATGAAGCAGAAGGATGATAGAAGTTTAATCCTCTTGGGATTCCCAGAAGCTGATGAAGCAACTGATAAAGCAGTGCGGCGCAAACACGATCAGTTACAATGGAGATTCCTCAGTGATATACTTGGCTTTCATAAGGTAGCTGTGACAAACACGCTCCGCATCCCCAAACCTACGAAATATAAGGGCATCGGTCCTAAGCCTCTTAAAATAACGTTCTTGCGTAAAGATATGTTGAACACGGTCAAAACTCGTTTGGAAAAAGACCACAGATTCATGCCACGAGAAAATAGACTAAGCGCATCGAAACTTTATATTGGACAGATATATTTACCACAAAGTCAAATAGAAACACTACCAACTCAATCAGTAGTTGACATGTCAGAAACAAATGCCGCGGATACTATAGATAGATAGATATAGAGAGATATAGATACCATCACTCTTAGTTCTCGTTCTGCCAAGAAATAAACACCACATTGATAACGTTGCTTACGAAAGTCCACTGGGACTAAGTGATCACGTCGTCATCCGGTTTGACTATCTTTTTAAAGCTGTAAGAACAAATGATGCTCATAAAACAGTTAGGCGGATCAACACTATAGCGTTGAGTGATGCTCTGAAAACCACGATTAACTGCCAACGGGAAACCACTAACGTATATATGTTTTTGGGTATGGTTAATATCCAATCACAAGAATTCAATCGAAGTGAGCTCCGAATTTGCCCTCAGGAACTAATGACAAACCTCGAATTTAAACTAAGAAGCAGAACTCGTAAGTAGTTAAAGGTAAGAAACATTGCTTAGCAACACCATCGGTAAAACTCATCTCCAGAGACTTGTGAAACATTCCGGTTACTGCAGAACAAATTAAACAAATTTGTCATCTCAGACAAGTAGATTTCCAAAGAGATATCACGCTTGACGGAGCTCAACCCCAAGATACTTTATCCTAAGGTTAACGATCAAGCTAAAGTGAAACCTGGAGTTGCGTCCATGAACACGTCAGCTGGAAAAAACAACAACTGCATCAGAAACTGTTGAAGATTTAACCACGTTTTATTTATCTGTATTCAGCCCGAGAGAACATAATAATTTACATCCTAAATCGAACCACTACAACCACGGTTGAGTGAAATTAATTACCAACCCGTCACTCTGTTAGCCGTGATTTAAAATTGCTTGAGCGCATCACTGTTGACAATCATATGAAACAATTGGAAACTAAGCAGTTGCTTTCGAGGACACAGCACGGGTTTAGACGGAATTATTCCTATTTATTTAATTTACTGATAACGTGAGATGATTGGACACAATCGGTAGATAAATGACAAGCAATACACGCCTGTTACCTAGATATCTCAGAGGTATTTAATCGTGTTGACCATAGCCTAATACTGCAGAAGCATAAAAGGCTTGGTATCAATGGAAAGTTCTTGAATTGTCTAAGTGACTACCTGTCAAATCGCACTACTCAGGTACGTGTTGAAGGTGCATTATCAAATCGAGCGCAGCAACTAGCGGAGTTCCCCAAGGTTCAGTTCTTGGTCCGATCCTCTTTCTGGTTTGCGTCAAAGAATTAACATAAATTGTTCGATGTAACATTTCGTTATTTGTGGAAGACATGAAGATATGGCGTGGCATCCGTAGCCCAGAAGATTTTCTGCTATTACAAAAAGAACTTGATACGCTTCACAGCTGGTCGTTGAAGAACAAACTGCCGTTTAACTTCAACAAATGCAGGCTCATGTATGTGGGGAATCGAGTAGAGTCCACATGCCATTTGTGTTCATATGACCTTGAAGATTGCCGTAAAGAAAAAGATTTGGGTATATGGATATGGTACAGTTTATAAAGCTCACTTCAATCTAACACTGCCATTACAAAGGTAATAATTGTCCTCAATCTACTTAACCGAGTATTTGGAAAATTTTCGTTCATCTAGCCTGGACCTCATACTTACAAACGAAGAACTCATGATAGAATCTGTTTCCTATACAGCTCCACTCGGATTGAGTGATCATGTTGTCATGACATTTGATTATAATTATCAATATGAACCAGCAGGAAATACTCAACGAACGTATATAACTGTGAACTATGACTTGCTTCGAGCTCTTACTACTGCAAATCGATGGGATTTCCTTAAACTCAAATCAGCTAAAGAAATCTGGGAAACGTTTTACAGCCAACTTCGTATTATCATTGACTTATCATCGAAGGTAAAAATAATATCCAGCAAACAGCGTCCGAAAAAGTCTATCTGAAGCAGTACTCGGAAATGGATATGTAAGCGTGACAATGCGTGGTTCAAATACTTGGACGATCCGCCTGGGATAACTTGGTGATACTACACGTTATTTCGAAATAAGTGTGTCTGCCTCATTTGAAAAGACAGAAAAGATTACCAAATCAGTCTTGTCGAAAAATGCATTATAAATCCCAAAGCATTGTATAGACACTCAACGACCTCCGGAATGTTAAAATGGGAATACCGCCACTGATTTCTGGTACTGGAATAGTGACGTCATTCAAAGATTGCGCTAACGTTTTCCGACAACAATTCGCATCAGTTATCTCACAAGTGTCGACCCATAGACAGCCCTTAAACTCTGACAGCTGCAGCCTGCCAATTCTTCACGGGGTGGAGTTCCCCCCCAACGTTGTTCAATCAAAATTAATGACGATGAAGAGAACAGGCTCACCCGGTATAGACAATATACACGCAAACATTTTGCACAATCTATCTTCCGAGTTGGCAATACCGACATCTGACGTATTCACGATGATGTTCGAGCAGAGCTTTGTACCAGAAACTTGGAAAACTGCCCTGATTAGTCCCATCTACAAGGGTGGCAAAAGAAATGATCCTTTAAACTATCGCCCGATAGCGTTATTACCAGTGCTATCAAAAGTAATGGAGTCCATAATAGCTGATGCCTTACGGAATCACTTTGAGATTAATAATTTAATCTCCGAGGCACAGCATGGATTCAGGAAAAAACGATCCTGCCTGACAAACTTGCTATTAGCAGAAGAATCTTGGTCTGAGCTACTGGATGCCGGCAACTCCGTGGACGTAATTTATATCGATTTCTCAAAAGCCTTCGATCGTGTGAATCACGAAATACTTTCGTCGAAACTACTCACCTACGGAGTACAGGGTAAACTCCATGCATGGATTAAAGAATGGTTGATATCTCGTGAGATGTACGTGAGAGTCAAAAACGAACTATCCGAGTCGATTAAAGTTGCCCGTGGTGTCCCACAAGGATCAGTCCTCGGACCGCTTTTGTTTTTAATATATATAAACGACTTGCCTACTGTATTACAGTCCTCCGTGCTTATTTTCGCTGATGACGCAAAGCTTTGGCGCAAGATAAACTCCACTGACGACACGCAGAACCTGCAACGGGATCTCGATATGATTCACACTTGGTCCATAGACAACGAAATGCCCCTGAATGCTTCGAAATGCAGCCTATTGTCTCTCAACAGCAAGTCGAGCAAAGAATATTATCTTGGTCGCACTGTTATTAAACCCGCCTCCTCCGAAAAAGATTTAGGTGTGATTATCCAATCAGACTTAGGAAACTCAATGCAATGTCGACTGGCTGCCTGCAAAGCTGAAAACAACTTGGGTCTCCTTAGAAGAGTCCTAGGTTCGTTTGACCCCAATATTGCCTGCAAATTGATTTCAACGTACATCCGTCCTCATGTTGAATATGCTATACCGGCATGGGATACTTGGTTGAAAAAAGATATTCTGCTATTAGAAACTCCACAGCGCAGAGCGACAAAACTCGTCCTGGGACTATCAAATTATCCATACGAAACGTAACTTAAATTATTGAATTTGCATTCGGCTGAATATAGACGGAAACGAGGAGCACTAATATTCATTTGGACAGTGCTTGATCAAACAAGATTCAAGAATTTATGGTCACAAAAAGCACAGCTTCACAATTACCATATCATAGTGAATATGCGTTCAATAAGAGGCATAGAAAAAACAATTATACGATATCACTGGAGTCAAGTAATATGCTTAGCCTGAGTCATTTGTTTCATCTTTCGCACAACACACATATGCGAGGTCACCAATCGAAACTTTACCAGCAGCATAGCAGGTTGTACTGCCGCAAATATGCATTTTCCGTTCGCAATGTGCAACTATGGATCAGTTTACCTACTCATGTGGTACAATCTGGAACTGTTAAAGTTTTCAAAAAATCACTAGATATCCACACGTGAAAGTATGTTTTTTTATGTTTGACAATAACCTAACAATATTTTAATATTTTTTACCATCCGACCCGATGTACATTTTTGTGGGTCTTGTAAAGCATAGCTTTTTACCTGCATATAATCTATGAATAAATCTATGAATAATATACCGAAGGATCATGAATACATACCCGTCGCTGTGCACATCAGCATAGGTTCGCATAACCTTGTAAATTGCAGTGTTTAGAATATTGGGTGTCTGGATGAGCTCCAGTTTACAAAAAACCTTACATCAAACTAATACTGCGTTTGCAAATGGCAACACGCGTCCTAAATCTACTCAAACGGGCATTTGGGAAATTCACAAGGACAATGAATACATGCTTGAGACTAGTCATCGAATACAGGGCGCGGTTATGGACTCCGATGCTCAAGAAGGATGTTGAACTTATGCAGAGAATTTATTTTCGCTGTATAAAACTAGTTCTCAGCATCTGAAACAAGCCCTATAATGAAAGGATAGCTCAACTGAATCCGTTTGACTTTCCCTTACAGGATTTATTCGAAAGGATACGAAAATTATCTGACCCATGAATATGTGCTTGTGGTACCACATTCTTACCTGAACTTTAAAATTTATTTCTACTCTGTCTGTGTCTGTTTTACTTTACCGTTGTTCACTCTACTAGCTTGCATGAACAATTACATACTGCTTAATCTATTTCCTTATCTTGTTTATACACTTACATTTCAATGTTTACCATCCTATGGTTGTTGTTAATTATGTTGCTTTTTAGACCATTACCAACCTTGAATTGCATTGAAAATACCAAAAATCTCCAGGTGCTCCTAAACAATGCGCCCATGCTTTTTTCTCACCACTCACTGATCTTTCCGAACTGTCACTTAGTTGTGACAAGGTTCCTACTGACTGGAAACTGGGATTAATCACTCCAATATACAAAGGCGGGAACTCATACGATGTGTCAAACTACAGAGCACCACTGTTTTCAGCCAGCTCAATAGAAGTAACAAGTGTCGTACCGCAAGGCCCAGTTTTAAGGCCAATACAATTCTAGTGTTCGCAAATGATATAACTGGAAACGTAGGCCTTAATGTCATTTTTTGCGGACGACATCGAAATTTGGATTAGCGTGCGCATCACACAATTTCGCCAAGTTCTGTAAAAAGATCTCCATACACTACATTCGTTGTCGTTATGAAACTTCACACGATTCAACATCGACAAATGTAAAATGTTAAATGTCGGTAAATCATTCGAACTTATATATTATCTGGGATCTCAGCAACTTTCAAGGGTTACGGCAGAGAAAGACGTGAGTGGTTAAAATAGCAGTAACATGAAGTCTTCAAGGCAGTAATCTGTGGTATACAAAAAGTCCTGTTGAAACTTGGCACTACTCAGAAGTATCTTCAGTAGTTTCACAAAGCAGGTACCCCCGTGGATAAGTAACACCTACATCTAGCCAGTACTCTGTTCAAGCATGGTCAAAAATAGTTAGAAACGGACATGGCTTTTTTGCAACACTTATACAACCGCGCTACAAAATTATTGACGGGATTATACAACCTGTCCTACGCGAGGGGATCGCATCTCTGAACCTATTTGAATTTTCGTACCGGTGGGTCAGTGGTGATTTGATCCTGCTGTTCAACTTTCAGCATACAGTGGATCACCCACTTGAACACCTATTTCATCGGAAAGAATCACGCCGTAGCAGATCTCATGGCAACAATTAATTTATTCCACACTCTAGACCAAATTGTCGAAGGTTCTTCTTTGCTGTTTGAGTTCGTTTTATATGAAATTCTCTGTCCACAAATATTATTTGTGCATCAAGATGAAAAAAGTACAAGTCTGAACTTGACAACTATATTTTGACCAAATACAACCTTGCACTTTAATAGATAAGCTGACGTTCCATATTGAAAAACATCTTTGCTGTTTTTATGCATTCATTATATTTTTATTCTATGGTTACTGTAAATTATTCGATTTTGGACTATTAAAACTTTGGATTACTATGAATTTTGGAAACTTAGACCGATATTTACTGGAATATGGACATAATGTGTTTTTATATGTTACACCACTAAATAATTCTTTCTTTTAATTGACAATTTTTTATTACACACTTGAGAAAATAATATAAAGCAAGCTGTAACCAACATATTCAATCATATTATCATATTTGTGTGTTAACGTACTGGACGAAGTGCAGCAATATGCTATCTTGTTACTATCTGAGGAAAACATGAAATATAAATAATGGACTTTCGTTAACGTTATTTGTCATATTTCATTAATATTGCTTTTCGTTTTCATCGTTTTGAAATATTCAGCATTAGAAGCATATGCGACAGTCAAAGTCTGCTGTTCTCAACGTTGACGATTGTTGGTAATATTTTAAGATTAAATGAAGAGATTATTGATTGCTGCTACTTTTATTTTGATGAGTAATAAATGTTTGAAGTATGGCTCGTATAAAGAATCTTCTGTTAATCCATAAAGATAATGTAGAGGACAGAAGAAGTCTCCACGAGCAAAAATATGAAACTTAAAACAGACTCACAGAAAAATCAAATGAGCAAAAGTCCAAAGAAAGATTCAAGAAATTACAACGGAAGCGAGAGGAAATCTACACATGAAAATCCAAGAGATGGAATCCAAGGCTAGGAATGCGCTGAAATGTTTAGGGATCCGCTAACCACAATTCTCACAAGAAGCAAAGCACATAAAACATAGCAATAATGGAAGAAGGCGAAGTCATATAGTTCTCAATTTATTAAGCTCCAACAAATGTATTTTAATGGGAATTATTCACATGAAGCAGAGGATAAATATATTGTATAACTCCACAATTCAAAATGTTTATACGCGAAATAAGGAGATACAAAAGAAAGTGAATCACTGATGACGTAAAAATTGTGTACAGGTAGGTAAGCTGCAATCGGTTAAATGACGTAGAAGCTATCATGTAATAGATGTTCAGACACAGAATCACAAAGAGATTCTTGGTCAAGCACACAAGGCGCTTATGGATGACCAAAGTAATGTGCTGCTCACATCGCCATCTCTTACACACCACTACCGGTTACTGGCTGTTTGCCGACGTCAGTTGGAAACAGTAAGATCAGGTTCAGTGAGCCTTAAAACAGTGGATAAATGGTAAACAAGGTTATACTTGTATGCCAACTGTTACATAGTGTTCGTACAACGAACCACGATGTTTAGACACAGAATCACAAAGTGATTCTTGGTGAAGCACACAAGGCGCTTATTGATGACCAAAGTAATGTGTTGCTCACATCCCCATCCCTTACACACCACTACGGGACTATGCCGACAGGTCTATGGTTACCAAGAGTTGACCTGCAAACACCCTTGTGTATTGGTACTATTATGGCTTATTTCCACTCATTATGAACTACTCCCAGGTTCAAGCGTGAATTGAAGAGCTTGCATAAAGTTTCCGTAAGCACTGGGGCAAGATTTTCCAGCGTAATTGAGAGGATGCCATCTGGTCCTTCAGCTTTGTTGACGCGAACATGGATAAGTGCTTCATACACATCGGCTTCATCGACGGACAACTCATCTAGGCACGAGCACCAGGTAGTAGAATAAACGACATACACAAAGCATTTAAAGAATTCTGACGTCTCTGAAGACCACTAAAGAACCTGGAGAAGGCAGTTGCTATAGCCATGTCGGTATCAGCTGAATTTTCGTTCACCAGTTTCAAATCTCGAACGCTTTCTCTGGTTTTTACTTTTGATTGAGCGTAGCTATAAAATGTTTTCGGGTAGGATTTACTGTCGCTAGCTAAGGGCATACCTGCATATAATCTATGAATCTACGAACTCGAA
>JACCGJ010021085.1:0-16470 GCA_013407085.1 Atriophallophorus winterbourni | reverse complement strand
TTGAACCAGTAGATCCTTATATGGTAGGTTGCGGAGACAGTCAACCATTTTAGTTGCTCTGTGATAAATCCACTTGAGTAGCGTGATGTTCTTTTGTATCCATGGTGCCCAAGCTTGCGCTGGGCATGGGGAATGTTTCACGGGAAAATGTCTGAAAATAAGCCGAAGCATACCTAGCATGCGGCTAGCTCGGTTGTAGACTGCTTCGAATTGCATGCTATTCTTAAGTTTTTCCCTAATCCATAATCCGAGATCCTTTTCTTTTGTTGTCCTTCCAGTTGTTTCAACACGAAGTTGTATGAGAATAGGAAATCATTACCTATTCGCAAAATTTTACACTTTCTAAAGTTGAATGGAAGTTTGTTTCGCTATGACCAGTTTTAACATGTCGCGAACATGTAATAATTTAGGATATTTCGCGATACTACACCAGTAGAACACCACATCGCCACCAGAGGTCCTCCGATTTACGGAAGACCGAGGCGATTACCGCCAGAGAAGTTGCAGATCGCGCGCAAAGAGTTCCAGCACATGCTACAATTAGGCATTATACGGCCATCTAGTAGCCTCTGAACCTCTCCGTTACTTATGGTGTTGCTTCTTTGTGTTCCGTCAATATCGCTTTCCACACTGTTTTTCTGACCTGTCATTTACATATTGCTTGGGGACCCTTTGCTTATTGTGTCATTGATTTACTGCGCACAATTTGTCGTAATCTCCATTGCGTAGGACGGTCGGACATTTGAACTTGATTTGATTTTTGACTCGTGTACGTAACATGGTACGTACTCTATATTGTTTTGACATTGACCCGGATTTTATCCGGTTGACCCCAATATTTGAGGTATGTCTTTAATATATTTTGATGGCCTCAATACACTACCGCTTTTATAGACAAACCCGCTTTGGGTTCTGATATACCTCTATGATTTTGCTCGTCACACAACTTGGGACGTTTCATTGATTGTGAAATACAATCAAAATATGGCCCTGAAAAAGACCCTAAATGATTGGCCCCCTGTGGTGATTATTGTAGGCTGAACAAGACGACGGTATCTGATAGGTACCCCATTTCGAATATTTAGGACCTAACGGCCAATATTCACGGTTGTAGCATTGTCAGCACAAGAGACCTGGTTAGGGCATACAACCAAATCCCAGTAGCTGTAGTGGATATACCAAAGACGACCGTTACTACGCCATTTGGCCTCTAGGAGTTTGTGCGGATGCCGTTAGGTCTACGCAATGCGGCTCAAACCTTCCAGCGTTTTATGAACCAGGTTTGCCGAAGCCATGATTTCGCGTACGTTTAGCTCGACCATTTACTGATCGGTAGCTCCACTAAGGACGACTATGTTCGTCACCTTGCGACACTATTTGATCGTTTGTCCAGTCATGGGGTTACCATCAACGCGACTAAGTGCAGTTTTCGTCAGACAACAGTCGATTTCCTAGGTCATAGGCTCTCGGCTTCTGGTATTCAACCACAGGAAGAAATCAGGGGAACAACCCTAAACTTCCCAGAGCCCACCACCTTTGCGGAGCTTAGACGGTTTCTTGGGCTAGTAAACGTTTATCGCCGTGTTATCCTACAATGATCGCGCGTCTCCCAGTCATTAAGCGATGTACTCCGTGTCAACGTTAGGACGTTATGTTTAACGAACGAAGTCAAATCGGCATTCACGTCGCTCAAAATGCATATCGCCGATATCACATCCCTCAACCACTTTCGGCCAGATGTACCTCTGTCGTTATTCACGGACGCATCTGCTGAAGCAGTGGAAGCAGTGCTTCAACGGTATGTTGACGGCTCATGGTTCCCGATGTCGTTTTCCTCGAGGCGACTCCAACCGGCAGCGACTCGGTATAGCACATTCGGTCGGGAACTATTAGCAATATACCTGAAGATCAAACACTCACGCCACCTTCCGGAGGGCAGGCAGTTCACCGTATTAAATGATCATAAGCCCTTTGTTGAGGAAATATTATTATTTTCCTCAAAAACTCATTATAACCTATAATTTATGATTCTCGATTCTGATTAGTCCATTTTGTCGACCATAATGATTCAGTGTATAAATACACATGAGCCGCAGTCTAATGGCTTTTCGGTCAGAGACTGTGAAGCTCTTTGTCTAAACGGCCTGCCTTTGTTCTTGCTACGCGTAGTGTTGTGTTAGTCAATTGTGACTAATAGCATAAAACTTTTACAGTGTTAAACATTTTGGGTAATTATTACTTGGGTTCTACTCGGGTAATATATAACATTATTGGCGACGGTTATTTTTTTAAAATGGATCGGAGTAAATTGAAAATTTTGCTCGAACAGTAAATGAAGTTGATGGAATTGTTAGTTCAAAGTGAAATTCCAGCGAGCAACAATGCTTCAGCTTCGATGGTATTTCTAATAGTATCCATGAATTTAATTTCGACGCTGAGGCTAATGTCACGCTCGAGACGTGGTTCTGTAGTGAACTGCTTCCACTTTGTAACTTCGTATTTTGTACATACAATTTTTGGCCTTGTATAGTTATTCGTTTTCTTGGCCATGTATACTATGTCTGTATCAATGCTTGTACAACATACTTTAAGGCGGTCAATACAATTTCGAACTGGGATTTGTCTTCTCCCGTGGTTGCGAAGTCTGTGTGCGTCACTCTGTGTTGGAATTGTGATTAATGGATTCTCCAACATTTTAGCGCTTTCTGTACCTTGGATTCCATTTCTTGGATTTTCTCGTGTGGATTACTTCGCTATGGTTGGACGTTACGGATCTTTATTTGGACATTTGCCCCTTTGGTATTTTAGTGAGTTCTTTCCATTTTTGCCATTTTGTGTGTAGTGCTAGACTTATATTTTTGGTCCACTACATAATTGTCGAGCCTTTTGAACCGCAATTTTTTTCATTTACGATAAATTCGTATTTGTAAATTTTTGGCCTATTTTTGGAATACTCACTTTACCCCCCACCATGAGCGATTCCTCTTTAAGTAAACATCCTCGAACACTACAATCACAGCATATTTCATGCTCATTACCAGTTTTTGGTGCATCTAACCCACGTTTATGGTTTGGTCAAGTCGAAGCCACTTTTCGTATATATAACATCACTGATCAGGCTATTATGTTTTCTCACGTGGTGCGTCTACGCCAACTCAAGGTAGCCGAAGAAGCCAGTGACATAATTCATTCCATGCCCGAGGATGACCCCAACGAAAAGTTGAAATCCGCACTGATAGAACGAGTTGGTATCTCCGAGTAACGAACACTCGACACCCTATTCTCGCAGATGCAGCTTGGCGATAGAAAGCCCTCTCAATTACTTCGTCATGTGAAAGAGCTACTCGTGGGTGGAAAAATGGACGAAAGTATTTTTAAAAAGTTGTGGTTAAAAAATCTCCCATCTGATACACGCCAAGTTCTAGCGGGTTTGAACACCTACGTGCCACTAGACGAGCTTGCGCAAGCAGCGGATAAGATGATTGAAGCTAAGAATACCTACCAAATTACGGAGGATTCTGCACACAGCACCCCTCAATGTTCTTGTACAGAGTTCAAAAAACAAGTAGCTCAATTGACACTCGTGGTAAAGTCACTTTTATCGAAACCTCGCAACCGACATCGCTCAAGATCTAACTCTAGATCCCCGAGTCATCCGCCTATGTGTTGGTATCACAGACGATATGGGGATAAAGCCTCTAAGTGCGCTCTTTCATGCAATTTTGCTCAAAAAACCTCAAACTTTCGGGCCAGACAGTAACGGCGACGACTGTAGCCGGCCCATCAAACCCGAGATGCCTATTCTATGTTACAAACAAATCGAGTGGTCTGCGTTTCCTAGTCGATACTGGCGCTGAAATCAGCGTCATACCTCCAACATCCAGCACCTCCAAACCGTCGTCCTACAATCTTCAGGCGGCAAATGGCACTCGTATTAACACTTACGGCCAACGCCTGCTAACCTTCAACTCAGGACTAAGACGCAGTTTTCCCTGGGTGTTTCTAATCGCGGAGGTTAATTGCCCAATAATCGGCATCGACTTTCTGTCTCACTTCTGTCTAACTGTCGAAGTAAAACAGCGGAGATTAGTAGATACGACAACCTCTTTACAGGGGTCACGTATCACCACTAAATCCATTTCCTCCGGCATCAAAGCTGTCACTCCAGAAACTTCGACATTTAGTACTATACTGCATGAATTCCCATCCGTCATGCAGCCTCCACGATCGACAGACAAAGTGACCCACTCCGTGAAACACTAGATTGTCACCAGCGGACCACCAGTCTCCTTCAGACCTAGGCGACTTCACCCGTCGAAACTCAAGATCGCAAGAACCGAATTTGAGCACATGCTAGAGCTTGGGATCATCCGTCCATCTTTCAGCTCCTGGTCGTCACCACTTCATATGGTTCCCAAGAAGACCTCAGATGACTGGAGGCCATGTGGCGACTATCGTGCTCTCAACAATCGAACGGTTCCCAACAGATATCCGGTGCCACGACGATACTTACTAAGCTTGATCTCGTCCGTACTTATTATCACATCCCGGTAGCCGAGTAAGACATACCCAAAACGGCAGTCACAACTTCTTTCGGCTTATACGAATTCACTTGGATGCCCTTTCGCCTGAGAAACGCTGCACAAACCTTCCAACGTTTCATCGACGAAGTCTTGCGAAGCTTGTTGTTTGCCTACGCATACATCGACGACGTCTCGATTGCCAGCAACTCTCCAGAGGAGCATGCCGAGCACATCCGTCTCATTTTAGAGCGTTTCGTTAACTACAACCCAAGCAAATGCATTTTCGGCACAGATTCACTGGACTTCCTCAGTCATCGCCTTACTCGATCTGGTATCACACCTCTTCCTGAGAAATGCCAGGCGATTTCTGACTTTCCTGTCCCAACAACGGTAACGCAGTTGCGCAGCTTTATCTACATGATCAACTTTTACCGTCGCTTTATTCCAAACTGCACAAAGATCATTGCACTGCTGACCGATTTGCTCGACTCCAAATTAAGATCACTACAGCTTTCGTCAGAGGCACTTGAAGCTTTTGCCGCATCCAAAAAAGCTCTTTGCAGTGCCACAGAACTCTCATTCATTGATCCGGAACCGACCTTTCCTTTGTCATTGACGACCGATGCCTTCAATTCGACTGTGGGAGCTGTTTAACAACAACACCACAAGAACACAGTCCGTCCACTGGCATTTTTCTCACAAAAGTTTAGTCCGGCCAAACTCGCTATAGCACATTTGGCCGTGAATTACGTGCGATATATTTGGCCATACGGCATTTCCGTCAATTACTGGAATGTAGTGACTTCCATATATTTAAGGATCACAAACCATTGACTTTTGCTCTGCAGTCTTAACTTGATCGTCATTCGCCACGCGAGATTCGACACTTAGTTTACATCTCTCTTTTCTCTACCGATATCCGTTACATCAAAGGAGATGCGAACTTGGTTGCCGATGCTTTATCAAGACCTGACATTTCTGTTTTGTCTACAGGCACACTATTTGATCTCTCCCTTTCGACTAACCATCAAGCGAGATTGATAAAACCGAACTCGCGAAGTGTCGATCCCTGGATTTGCAGCAAATTCAGTTACCAAACGCCGATGCCTCCTTGACGTGCGATATCTCGACAGGGAAACCTAGACCTCTTGTTCCTCTTTCTCTGCGACGTGCCATTTTCGATCATGTTCATTCGATGTCTCATCCTGGAAAGCGTGCCACCGTGAGGCTAATCGCAGATTGTTTTGTTTGACCGTCCATAAATAAGGATATACGAAAATGGGTCCAGCATTGCATTCCTTGTCAAAAGAACAAGATATCTCGGCACACCTTCACACCTTACGTTCCATTTAGGCATCCCAACTGTCGATTCTCTCATGTGCATCTCGATTTCGTCGGTCCTATGCCATCATCGAACGGATACTCATTAATCCTAACGGCGATTGATCGCTTTACTCGATGGCCGATTGCTGTTCCGATCAAAGACACATGTTCAGAGACTGTAGAACGCGCCTTCGTCGAACATTAGATTGCCAATTTTAGCACACCATCTGTCATCACAACCGACCGTGGCACTCAGTTTCAATCGACTTTGTTCCGAGATTTGACGCGACACCTTGGCTGTCAGCACATACGAACCACCGCCTACCACCCTAACTCGAACGGATTGGTTGAACGCTTCCATCGGCATCCTAAAGCCTCTTTAGCTTACCAGCCTGATCCTAATAAATAGACTGAGAATTTGCCACTTGTTCTTCTTGAAATACGTTGCGCTATCAAAGAAGACATGCAGCGCTCAGCCACAGAGTTAGTTTTTGGTACCGCCTTGTGTCTTCCCGGTGAACTCGTTGTGCCATGCCAGCCATTACCTCCGTCGTCAGATTACATTTCTCGCTTGCGATCGTTCATGTTCAAGTTGGACTTCACGCCTCCTCGTCAGCGCATCATCCACCAACAGAAATCACCTCATCTTGATACGTGTGATTTTGTTTTTGTGCGACGCGACTCTGTTTGTAAACCTCTTCAGCCATCCTATCATGGACCTCACAGAGTTATCGAGCGTAAACCCAAGTTCTTCGTTCTGGATATGAATGGTCGACATGCCACCCTTTCTATTGACCGCTTAAAATCCGCTTTTGTCGAGCCTGAGCCGCAATCTCCACCAAGCGTCACAACCCATCACGCACAACCGCCTGATAATCCTCATGTGCCAGCCTTCACCTATGTTCATCCCAATCCCCGGTCCATCCTACCCCCGTTCAAACCCGAACCGGTAGACATGTGCATTGGCCCGAACGCCTTGCTGACCACGTGACCTTATGAACATTTCGAGCGTATGTTACCCTTCAGTCAAGCCTAACTAACGCTCTGCTGGGGTAGTATTGTAGTGAACTGCTTCCACTTTGTAACTTCGTATTTTGTACATAAAATGTTCGGCCTTGTAGAGTTATTCGTTTTTTGGCCATGTATACTATGTCTGTATCAATGCTTGTACAACATACTTTGAGGCGGTCAATACAATTTCGAACTGGGATTTGTCTTCTCCCGTGGTTGCGAAGTCTGTGTGCGTCACTCTGTGTTGGAACTGTGATTAACGGATTCTCCAACATTTTAGCGCTTTCTGTATCTTGAATTCCATTTCTTGGATTTTCTTGTGTGGATTACTTCGCTATCGTTGGACGTTACGGATCTTTATTTGGACATTTGCTCCTTTGGTATTTTAGTGAGTTCTTTCCAATTTTGCCATTTTGTGTGTAGTGCTAGACTTATATTTTTGGTCAACTACAGTTCCGTATTTATGTATGGAGAGTTATTCCGCGTAGATTTTGCCGCACAGGACGATGCGCGGAAAGTTAGACACCTACTACGCAAACCACGCCCTAGTGAAGTCGATAAATATTGTAACTTTATCTTGCCACAAAACCCATGCGACCGTTCATTCAAAAAGACAGTCGACACACTGAAACAACTATTTAGAGACAGGTTATAACTCTTCAAAACACGTTATCGTTGCCTAAATTTGGTTAGACAGGAATCCGACGATTTCTTAATACACATGGGCATTGCTAACAGAGAGTGCGAGCGGTTTAAGCTTCGTTCACCAACGGATGATCAATTTAAATCGCTAATATTTATATGCGGTCTCCCGTCTTCCAGTTTCACATATATCAGGACCCGTCACTCACGCTTCAAGCCATCGGTGACGAGTATCTTCGATTGGTAAATCTTCAACGGGATTCGGCTATGGTTCAATATGGGGGTCATGGTAAAGTTGCTGTCAATCTCCATCGGGATTTATCTATGGTCCACCTTGGAGACCATGGCAAACATGCGGTACATTTAATCCAAAAGAAGATTTGCATTTTTCGCTTGAATGAACCTGGTTCCCAGAATCCAACTCCATCTTCGCCAGGATCCAAGAAACCTCGTTCTGCGTGTTGGTTATGCGGCGCATGGCATTTCGTCAAATTCTGCCCGTTCAAGCAACACCGATGTCAACGGTGTAACATCGTTGGTCACAAGGATGGTTTCTGTCAACAGAGTATTGGTCGCTCGAATCATTCACACAAGCATTCAAAGAGGTCTCTCAGTCATTTGGCTACGTTCCAAGTCTACGCAGCCGATCGGAGAAAATTCGTAATGGTCCAGATCAACGGTCAATCTGTTCGATTGCAGTTGGACACTGTATCAGGCATTAAGATCATTTCCCGAAAACTCTGGTGGAACCTTGTTTATCCATAACTCAATCCTACGACACAGACCACCACCAGTGCCTGTGGAGGTTCCGTACAGCTGACTAGACAGCTACAATGCCAAATCACAATCGGAATCTCAACAGTCGTAGGCACGTGTTACGTGTCAAATTCACCACTAAAACTGTTTGGCCTCGATTTGTTTGATCTTCCCGATTTGGCTCGCCTTCCAATCAGTGCGATTTGCAATCAAATACAAGCAACCGAAACACTTCAGAAAAAGCGAGACGCGATAATGCTGGAACATGCAACCGTGTTTACAAACGAACTTGGAACATGTAACAGGGCGCAAGCTAGTCGCTATCTCAAAAATGACGCCAAGCCTGTATTCCGACCGAAACGACCTGTGCCATACGCATCCTTGCCACAAGTCGAAACTGAACTTCAAAGGTCACTAGATCAAGGTGTTCCAGTAACATACTTTGCCTGAGCAGCACCTATCGTTGTCGTTAAAAAGCCGAATGAAGCCATCAGAAGTTGCGCCGATTTTTCAACTAGATTGAATGCCGTTTTCGAAACCACTATCCATTACCTGTCGCAGATGATTTGTTCACAATGCTCAATGGTGGTTTGTACTTCGCAAAGCTCGACCTAGCTGATTCCTATCTGCAGATCGAAATTGCACCTGATTCGCAAGAACTGCTAAAAATTAATACCCATAAGGGATTGTTCCAGTATGAGCGTCATCCTTTTCGTGTGAAGACTGCTCCAGACGTTTTCCAGCAACTGATGGACAGCATTATGTCTAGCATCCCAGTTGTGGCCGCATACCTGGACGATCTACTCATTGTCGGTTCCTCCGAAGAAGAACTTGATGGTCGCATCAACCAGACGTTGAGACGGATCGCTGAAAGTGGTTTAGGCTTTTGTAAGATAAACATTGAATTTATTTTATTGACAACTAATTGTTCAAATCTGCTGGTATTTTTGTATATTTTTACCATTTTGTTTTACCGAACTACTTGACTTTATTCGTTATCGAGCTTATTGTTGGGTATTTTTATTTGGCCGTTCCCGCGCTATTTGAAGTTGCGATCACTCGTGTTCATTGTTATTGTTGAATATTCTTGATTTTGGATTCAACACGAAGCGGAATAATTGAGGCTTGCTATTTTTATTGTATAATTATTTCGCTTCAATAGTACCGTACTCATCTCACGTATTGCCTTGTCAATATCTTGGTGGATTTGGACGCATAACTCAACCGTTAAATAGTCACATTGATGTTTATAACGTGACTGAATTCTTTGACGTTGAACTCGAATTTCCCTGGACCGTTTTGTTGGTTACAGTACTCAATTGGCTTCGTTCGAGCATTTGGGGACATGAATAAAAAATCGTCAAAGAAAACGACTGAACACGACCAAAAGGATCGTTTGGACGGACACGTCGGTAATTTTTCATTGGTTGATAACATATCATGCACTGGTTCGGTAGTTAGTTTTAACGCTGATAATCGTAGGGCGCAGTTTCTGTTAGCACAATTAGCGGAGGAACAGAGGCGTCAAGAGATTAAGTTTGAACTGTTAAAGGCTACGAATGCTACTCGATTTACACGAGTTAAACTAAAACTGTTTGATGCAAGAGATTCTGGTCAGATTGCTGGAGACGGTAAGGCTCAGAAGACCGTCAAACAATATCTTAGCTTAGTCAAACTTCAAGAAGAACGCAAAGTGTCTAGTCATTACTTTGACCGTGTAACATCGGTGATGCCAAGAATAGAATTACAGTATTTCGATGGCAATCCATGCCACTATTGGAAATTTATACGCCAATTTGAAAACTTTATTGAAAGTATTGTCTTTGACGACGGACAACGTATGCTGTATTTGCTGCACCATTGTAAAGGTCAAGCGCGAGATGCTATCGATGGATGTAGTATGTTGTTGCCTGAAACTGCCTACAAAAGGGCGCGAGAGACATCAACTGATCTCTACGGACAGATTCACGTTATCGCGCGGTCAATGATTGACCGATTAATTTCGTCCATGGAACAAGTAAAGTCAAACGGGGTTTTGGTGACTCAAATCTCGATAGAGATGCAGAACTGTGAGACTGCTCTATCTCAAATGAATTGCGATGCGGACGTAGATTCGTTGACGATACTTGAATTAGTCGTCTATGAGCTGCCACACGAATTGCAGGATCAGAGAGCGAGATTGGTTGATGTGATTCACCATGACAATCCCCAGCCAAAGTTTCATGATTTGCAACGTTTCATAGCAGACGAAGCGCGAATAAGTCGTAGGCGTTTCGATGAAATCGCAACGAAAGCAAATGTGAAGGTAACTGACAAGATAGGAAGAGAATTAGCGCGTATCCCTAATACGGTGAATCAAATGGACTAGTTTCACTCGAAGATAGCCGTTAATTGCTATGTTTGTGGTGAAGAACACCATTTGGAAAAGCGTGACAAGTTCACATCTTACGATGTTACCGGTCGGTGGAACACTGTCAAGAAACGTCAGGCTTGATTCTTGTGTCTTTTCAGAGGTGACGTCCCTTTTTATTTATTTTTTGTCGTTTTGGAACATTGTGTATATTTCATATAGTATGCCTAAGATAGCTTCTAAGGAAAACGATGATGATAGAGATAGCATTGCGAGTTCTCAACTAGTGTTGCAATTAAAGCGCGATTTAGATGCTGCTAGATCAACGATAGAGCGCTTGACAAATGAACGGCGAGGAGTCGCTGGAGAAGAAAACATGATCGCCGGTACAAGTAGCAAACCTGAAGGGTTAGACTCGGCGTTAAGCTATTTGCAACCAGCGATGAACATGAGTATGGGATTGCCTAAAGTAGAATTATCCTACTTCGACGGTAATTGAATAGACTATTGGAAGTTCCTGAAACAGTTTGAATGTTACATTGAGTCGAGGCTCATGGATCCAGGCCAGCGACTGTTGTATTTGATGTATTATTGTCGGGGCAAGGCTCGACAAGCAATTGATGCATGTGTCATGCTACAACCCACTGAGGGTTATACGCGGGCAAAGATGATTTTGAAAGATTTGTTTGGACTACCACATGTAATTGCCAGGTCAACATTAGAGGAGTTGCTTGATGGAGCTAGAAGACTTTCCAACAAAGTCGATGGTTTGTTTGATTTGGCCATAAAAATGGAAAATTGCCAAATCACATTGAAGCAAATGAAGTGTGACGCTGATTTGAATTCAGTCACAACTTTGGAAGGATTAGTGAAATGCTTCCCTGTTGCGTTACAACAGCAGTGGACTGACGCAGCGGATACAATGCTTGCTGACGGGTCAGAAGTTGATTTTGCCAGTCTGACCGAGTTCGTATCTCGGAGAACAAGAATTGCCAGGAGCAGATTTGGCATGCTAATAGATAAAACATCTGTCTCTTCGAAGCCATCAGAGAAACCAAGAATGCCAGATGGAAGAAGGGTGTTTATGACTACGATGGAACCGAGGCCAATGCTGGTTGAATGTTTTCAATGTAGAGGACCTCATAAGATAGAAGATTGTCCTGTTTATCAGGAGGCTGACGTAAAAGCCAGATGGAATATGGCTTAGCAGCATGGAATATGTTACGTTTGCTTATGCCGGTCTCACAGGGCATTCGATTGCAAGATTACGAATACTTGTTCCGTTGAAGGTTGTAGTAGACGACACCATTCTTCGCTGCATTATGATCGTCCTAATGAGCAACTGAAAAGTATAAACTGCAGTTTTACTGCTCTCAGTACAGCAGTAAGCTTAGGCTACCTGACAGTGAACATTGACACGCCAGTTGGACTTGTTCCAGCCGTGGCTTTACTTGATAATGGCTCTGATACAACTTTGATTTCGCAGAGTTTTGTTGAGAAATTTTGTATGCCTAGTGCGCCAGTTGATGTGTCGATAGCAACACTTGGTCTACACCGAAAGTTGAAAAGTTCGTTGTTAAGTTTCGATGTGCATTCGGTAGACAGTGATGAAATAATTCATGTTGCCGAAGCTTACACGGTTTCAAAGTTACCTGAAGCAGTGCTGAAATCTCCAAATATGATCAGCACGAGGTATGCACATTTGAAGGATCTGAAGTTTTCAGAGAATGTGGGAGGAGAAATAACTTTGCTTATTGGCTGTAACGTACCGGAAGCGCATTGGGTGCTTGAACAACGTGTAAGTGGTCGAAAGCAGCCATTCGCTACCAAGACGTTACTTGGATGGGTGCTACAGGGACCAACCGATTGTTCGACAGTTGTTAATCATGTAAGTGTTCTCACCGCACAGACACAAGAACGACAACGATGGATCAACACACGTCACAATTTGATTCCCGGTGATGTAGTATTGGTTGTGTCTGAAGAATTGTCGAAAATGTCGTGGCCGCTTAGTAATATTGAGACAGCGGAAGTGCGTAATGATGGTTTGGTACGAACGGTCAGCATACGAACAAGAGATGACGTGATCCGGCGTGATATTCGGAAAGTATGTTTGTTAGAAGGGTCCCAAGAGGTGGGTGACTTGAGTAAGGATCAGGACAACTCTTCTTTATAAGGCAAGAAGCATCACCGGAGGATGTGGTGAGTCTGCGGCTTGCAACCGCATTCTCTATAAAAAGCTACTAATATCCAATGATGGTGATGTAAGGTGGCGGAAGTGACTCGCCACTAAATAAAGTCATTCGCTGCTCCGAATTCGTTAGGGTATTCGTCGAACAATCGTTGTACAGTTAGGCCCTAGAAAGAATTTGGTCGGAGGTGTAAGGTTCAAAGTAGTTTGAAATTGTTCCTTTTCCTTTAACATTTCTTTTATTTTGAACCTAGTTACAAAACCTGAATTTTGTGAAATAGATTTTGCTTGTGTTTAATTTTCCTACAGTATTTTGATATAAAACTTTTCTTTTTGTAATCATTTCTGTTATTGTAAATCTTTTCTGTACACGCCTTCAGTCAAATGTTTGTTTTAATTTATTGTTTCTGCCATTGTCGGTCATTGTTGCGAAATTTGGTTGCCATTTTGGGCTTCAGTATTTTGCTTGAATTTGGACGCTATTTTGAGCGTCATTTTTGCTTGTCACAGAAAGTTTGGACGACATTTTGGTAAATCGATTCTTCTTATTTTTATATCAGGTCGTCTCTTGTTTGAATTGAATTTGATTCTGGAGTATTTGGCTCCATTGTTTCTGTGACGTTCCTATACAATTAAGGTTTGTATAGTTATTTTTGTTGTAATTGTTGTTAATTACAGTACAGTACAGTACAGTAGAATATCCTAATCGTTGTTTTGAATTTATCAAAATAAGAAACGGGTGGACTACGCGTAACTCACGTCACAGACAATACAGGTGATTTGTTTGATTAAGCACTATCCAAATGGATATTAGTGTTCCTCGTTTCCGTCTGTATTGAGCCGAATGCAAATTCAATGTTTTAAGTCTCATTTCGTATGGATAATTAGATAGTCCCATGACGAGTTTTGTCGCTCTGCGCTGTAGAGTTTCCAACAGCAGAATATCACTTTTTCAACCAAGGATCCCATGCCGGTGTAGCATATTCAACATGAGGACGGATGTACGTTGAAATAATTTGCGGACAATATTGGGGTCAAGCGAACCTAGGATAATGAATGTCTACCTTCGCCCTACGAAGGAGTATGCGGTAGAGGTCTGGGCTCCTTGGCTGCGAAAAGACATTGCTCTCTTCGATAAAATCTATCATAGAGCAACAAAGTTAGTGATGGGTCTTCGCAATGTTCCGTACACCGAAAGATTGCGACGTCTGGGTCTATGCGACTTTGCCCAAAGAAGGATACGACGCGATATTATTCTGACTTATAGAATAGTGTCTACCGAAAGACATCCACTAAAACACTTGATCGATGTGTGTGATGGGAAAGTGACACGCGGACATACCTTATTCCTTTACGTTCCATTTTCCTGTATTGATTGTCGACGCCATTTTTTCGCCGTACGTGCTATATTTCTTTGGAATTCCCTACCCCAACATGTGGTGGACTCTCCTTGCCTGGCGGCGTTTAAAGCAAAATTGGACTTATATATGCAAAAGAATAACATTTGTGAGCCTTACATTTAATATTCACTATTGCTTTTATACTATTGTATTTTTCATATTTTTATTCAAACCGTAATCCTGTGGTGTTGTAAAGTATTAACTTTTTTAACCATAAATCCTTGAATCTTAAATCTAGGACTCTTCTAAGGAGACCCAAGTTGATTTCAGCTTTGCAAGCAGCCAGTCGACATTACATTGAGTTTCCTAAGTCTGATTGGATAATCACGCCCAAATCTTTTTCGGAGGAGGCGGGTTTAATAACAGTATGATCAAGATAATATTTTTAGCTCGACTTGCTGTTGAGTGACAATAGGCTGCATTTCGAATCATTCAGTGGCATTTTGTTGTCTAGGGATCAAGTGTGAATCATATCAAGATCCCGTTTCAGGTTCTGCGTGTCGTCTGTGGCGTTTATCTTGCGCCAAAGCTTTGCGTCATCGGCGAAAATAAGCACCGACGACTGCACTACAGTAGGCAAGTCGTTAATATATATTAAAAACAAAAGCGGTCAGAGGACTGATCCTTGTGGGACACCACGGGCAACTTCAATCGACTCGGATAGTTCGTCTTTGACTCTCACGTAAATCTCACGAGATATCAACCATTCTTTAATCCATGCATGGAGTTTACCATGTACTCCGTAGGTGAGTAGTTTTGACAAAAGAAGTTCGTGATTCACACGATCGAAGGCTTTCGAGAAATCGATATAAATTACTCCAAGAGCTCAGCCGAAGATTCTTTTGCTAATATCAAGTTTGTGAGGCAAGATAGTTTTTTCCTGAATCCATGCTGTGCCTCGGAGATTCCGTAAGGCATCAGCTATTATGGACTCCATTTATTTTGATTGCACTGGTAATAACGCTATCGGGTGATAGTTTGATGGATCATTTCTTGTACCACCCTTGTAGATGGGGCTAATCAGGGCAGTTTTCCAAGTTTCTGGTACTATGCTCTGCTCGAACATCATCGTGAATACGTCAGATGTCGGTATTGCCAACTTGGAAAATAGATTGCACAAAATGTTTGCGTGTATATTCAATTTAATTCAATTTTAATGGTCTAAAAAGCATATAGCTTTACAAAAAAACAGAATAATATGGTAACAACGAATAATATAACACGCAAAACTGGAATTAGGTTGCTTACTGAGCAGTTCAAAAATCAATTAAAAATCCAAAGAGCAGAAGTTGTTTTCGATTAGTGGGATAACAAATGTAGATGCATGGTGGTAAGATGTATAGTTTCCTTCGATGCACGGGTTTAGGGTCAAAAACGCATCAAGGCTTCTTTTAAAAGTTGGCTGATTTGGTGAGTTTACAACATTATCTGGCAGATTGTTCCAAGTAAGACAAACTCTTACGGCAAAAAATGTCGTCTGCAGTTGAGTCTCGAGTGAGGGACAGTTAGAGTAAATGTGTGAGCTCTGGTATTATGCGAGCTCCGTAGATTTAATAAGCATGTAGAGGGTGATATTCGGTATTCAAAATATTGTAAACCAGAATCAAATCCCATCGGAGCCGACGACGTGGATAATCAAATAAATTTAGCGTTTCGATTCGCTCATTGTAGGGTTTCCGGCTGAGTTCGGTGACAAGGTTGGTAGCTCGATGATTTATTCGTTGCAAAGTGGCAACATCTTTTTTGAGACATGGCGACCAAGCTTGAACTGCATATTTCATCGTGGGTCTGATGTAGGTATTTACAATACAGGGAATTGTCTGTTGAAAACTTGCCGAAAATTCTCTTTAGGAGTGACAATTTCTGTGATGTTTTGCGATAGACGTAGTTGCAGTGGCTCGACACCCCTAGGGTGTTGCTTATTAACACACCCAAGTCCTTTTGTTCCATGGTCCACGAGAGGCTGTGTTCCAAGAAAATACTGGAACTCCACATATTTGCCAAATTTTAACAAGTGACACTTTTGGAAATTGAAAAATATGCGATTTTTAAGGGACCAAACCTGGGGGTTGTCTAAATCCTTCTGGAGAAGTTCGCGGTCTTCCAACTTACTTATCTTCTACCACACTTTTATAGCGTCCGCGAACAGTACGATCTTGCATTTGATGAAAGCCGATTTGTCATTGGCATAAAGCGCGAGGAGGATTGGTCCGAGGACGGATCCCTGAGGCACTACACTTGTCACGGCTACCGACTTCGATAGAGCACCGTCCA
>JACCGJ010021084.1:0-12994 GCA_013407085.1 Atriophallophorus winterbourni | reverse complement strand
CCGAAGCTTATATTTGATAAGCCGCTCACCAATGTCATCCAATTCTAACTTTGTTTAAAACAGAAATTCATGTCTTTTTTCAAGGTGATGTGATGATATTATGATATTTCTTTAACATTGTTTCATCCGTAATAGCAGACCGTTTCACATAATTAAGAGATTTATCAAATGAATTCGTAAACTATTTGTTAAGTAGTCGATTAGTTCTCACGGGCAGTTTGTCACAACATTCGGAATCAGCTTGCTTACGCAGATAACACACTTTGAATGGTAGCAGTGGTGACACATTAATTTGCTCATAAATCCTCGTCGATTTTCAACTCAGTCTTCCACTATCTACACCCGCATGCGAAACAGCCTGTGAGGTAACCTCTATTCGGGTTATCAGTCACACCACGACCGAACGTGCCTTAAGGGCTTGGAAGTTCTAACACTGATTCAGGTCACCCTATCACCCACAAACGCCAAACCAAGGCAATCAGAAAATATATTATTAAATTGCGCCAATAGCCTATTCTGATATCAGATACATAACAAGGACTCATAGCAATGAGCTTCGCAAGAGCTAGACAACATGAAGCAGAAGATCTGCGAACAACTATCTATAAATATCATATGCTATATTTCGGAAAACCAATGTAAGTTGCATATCGGCTAGAACATGTCAACCTTAAATGAGGATCTTCAAGGAATATATTTATGCCGAAATAACCTTTTAACTTTAAACACCTTAAGCTTACCGTACATTAATTTTACACTGTTCGATTTTATTTCCTTTTGAACTCTGTACCAAAGAAGTATAGAAAGTAATGCCATCTTCAGTTGAGAGGGACTTGTACTCACCAACATAACGATTGGTCATTTACGTGTCTGCAAATAGTTTAATAATTTCATCATCTAGTTCAGTACATTATTTACAGTAAAATGAACTCCCAGCTGACATCCCATAAAATTGATCCGACTTCGATGCCAGTGAATGTTTTATCATCGGTACAATGAATGAAACTAAGTCTATCATCTTGAACTGACTTTACTTGCGTAATAAACAAGCGAAAATTTCTGAAAATTCTGAACATATTCAATGCAATAATTTAGACTTCGTAATTACAGAACATATTTGAAACATCTCATTGTTGGCCTCCTTCGGTTGATGTCGACCATGGATGTACATCGCAATCGCATGAATTTTTAATGGTGCACAGCTTTTCGAATGACTGAATAGTCCGATTCATGAGGGACAATCTCTCCCACAGCGCTCAAGGCGATGGACAGTACTCATTCAATCGGATTGAGTTGCACGCCCGCGGCGCTATTTGCGTCCAGCAGACAAGAGCTGTATCTGCTCCTACCCAACTAGCAGAAGACACTTTACACAATGCCTCCAATGTGAGTGGTCAAGAGCAAGTTGTTCCTAACTCGCGGGGTCAATGCCAAGAGTTTTTGCAAACGTCTTTGTACCGCAAGTGCGGTCTGCCCAATGGTCGACTTCCTAATTGCAACTCACCATAGAGTAGATCTTTCGGAATACGACCATTTTCCATTCTGAAGACGTGGCAAAGCCACTGCAGGTTGCGCTGTCGTAGTAGGGTGAACATACTCTGTAGACCAGCTTTTGAAAGCACTTCAGTATTAGTCACTTTGTCCATTCACGATATGTGCAAGTAACGACGGATGCTTCGTAGATGGAAAGCATTCAGCTTCCGTTTGTGTCTTGTGTGGGTGGTCTGGGTTTGACTGTTGTAGAGTAAAGCATTTAGTAAACACGCACTGTATACTATCATCTTTGTCTTTACATTCAACTTGTGGTTACCCCAAACACGATAGTTCAATCGTGACAAAATGACAGCTGCTCTGCCAATCCGCTTATCAATCTCCGTGTCTAGCGAGAAGTTATTCGCAATGGTTGAACCAAGATATGTGAAATGATGTAGTGGTTCAAGCTGACAGTTTACCACAGTGTTGATTGGAGGCGATGCAGTCCTTTGACCATGAACTTTGTTATTGCTCATGCTGATTGTTAGCCTAAAAATGTTTGCATGCCGCCGAAAAACAGTCAATTATTGACCAGGGGTGCTCTTGGGAGTGAGCAATAAGGGCTGCATCGTCGGCAAACAGCAGGTCACGGATTAGCACATCCCGTGCCGTGGTTTGTATACTCAACCGGTTCAGGTTAAAAAGCTTGCCATCACTTTGCGTGCGTAGGTAAATGCCTTCTCTCCTCGTCCTAAAAGCGTGCTTCAGAAGTAGAAAATGCTTAACAGCACGGGAGCAAGAACACATCCTTGTTTGACACCTCAGCGAATTTCAAAGGCTTCTGAACTGAAACCGTTAAAATGGGCTGAGCACTTCATGCCTGAGTGGAACCAAATAACCTGTTTGAGCAGTCTTGGGGGCCTGCCTATCAGATCATGCATTTTGAAAAGACCCTTCCTGCTGACGTAGTCGAATGCCTTCGTTAAATCAATAAAAAAGAGCGAATAATGGCATACGCTGTTCCCGACACTTTCTTTGAAGCTGTATCAGGGAGAAGATCATGTCAACGGTTGATCTTCCACGGCGAAACCCACAATGAGATTCGGAGTACACTCTATCAGCTAAAACTTGTAGCCGGATCTGTAAGACATTAGCAAACAATTTGCCTACAACATTCAGAAGAGAGATTCCTCTGTAATCGTTGCAGTCGCCTCTATCACCGGTATTCTCAAATAACCTGATGATCTTTTTGTCTTGCATCTCTTGTGGGACATACTTATCCTGTCAGCTCTGAAGAAGCAAATAGTGAAGAGGTTGTAATAATGCTGCTCTACCGCATTTGATGATCTCAGGTGGAATTCTGTCATCACCAGGGGCCTTCCCATTCGCTGAGCGGTCTATTGCCGCATTGAGCTCATCAAGAGTAGGGGGGTATCTAGATATTCAATGGTTGGCAACCGCTCAAAATTTTCAAGTGCATGTGATAAAACTGTACTGTCATTCGATTAGAGAGAGGTGAAGTGCTCTACCCATCTTTCCGTCTGCTGAGTTTAGTCGACAATTAGGTTACCAGATAAGACTTAATGGGAGCCGTTTTCAGTCTGTTTGGACCAACGGCTCTCTTGATCCAATCATACATACAGTGAAAATTTCCACTATCCACTGCTATTTGAATACTGAGGCAAATTTCACTCAAACATTCATTTGTACATCGTCATTCAGTCTGTAGGACCTTATTTGTAGCTGCTCTTAGAAGTCGTAAGTTTTCATCTTTGAACCTCAAGAATGCTGACCGTTTTTGGTCTAAAATGTCAGTTATCTCAGAAGCTTTTGCTCGCTCGTTTGAGCTTTCTTTGAACCATAAGTGGAAAGTGCGACACAGCATATGCAGCTTTTTAGCGATTCCCAGTTTCATGAAGCCTATTCGAGTGGGGTTGTCTTGTTGAACTCGGTTATGATGACCAAAGTAATGTGTTGCTCACACCCACTTCCCTTACACACCACTACCGGTTTCTGGCTGTTTGCCGTCGTCAGGTAGAGACAGTAAGATCAGGTTCAGTGAGCCTTGAAACAGTGGTAAAGTGGTAAACAAACTTATACTTCAAGGCTCACTGAACCTGATCTTACTGTCTCCACCTGACAACGGCAAACAGCCAGAAACCGGTAGTGGTGTGTAAGGGATGGGGATGTGAGCAACACATTATTTTGGCCATCCATAAGCACCTTGAGTGCTTGACCAGAATCACTCGGTTATGAAGACTTTTGCAAATCACGCAGCTAGATTAGGTTCGCACATGAGAGTGACGTCTATCCTTGGCTTAGAAGAAAATTTGGCGCGGTGAAGTTTCTTATGGGGAAACTTCAGTTTTGCACAATCCAGCGAATGGTCAGTGTTGCAGTCTGCTCTGGAGGCTCATCAGAATCCCTTCCTTTCCAAAATGTGTAATCTCTGTCTTGTAAGTATGGTGGTTCTAGTATCGCGTCACTTGCAGGTAGCTGATTTTCTTACGCCTCGATATTCGAGCATAGGTCATGAAAATAATATATATATGTATGGGTGTTGTGTCTATAGAATATGAGATGTATAAACGGAAAGTCAAATCAGGAAATTGCACATCACGAAAGCTAAACTACCCTACACATTTTACCAATCACAATAAGCAACGCAATTTTATATAGGAAAATAGTTGAAAATCTCTGGCCCGGCGTAATTTCACCCATTTTCAATGGTAACGGTCGATCTGAAGCTCAGAAATATATATTGCAATATCATTGCCGGTGATTGTGAAGTATTTTCACCAGCAGATCCCAAAATCGATAACTGCCTTTTTTGGTTCAGAAAGCCGTTAAAAGTAAGCAGGTTCCGAGCTTATTCAGGTGATCGCTTCTCCCGAAAAGACAGAAAGGTTATCATGTCATTAATAGAGCAAAGTTTAGGTGTTTGATAAATATGAAAATCTGTTGACTCCGGTTTGAAGAAACAATTTTATCGGCTTTGTAAACTAAAGTTGTTTCAGATAATTCTTTCCCATGTGATCCAACGAAATTTAAACCAAGTTCACTAAATAAACAGAAAAGGCAACTCGGTAATCTTGTATTCAAGTTACCCTCAATAGAGGCTAGTTTTGAGACCGTTTGTTGATGAACCATTGGAATAAATAGTTTAATACCGCGCGTTTGATGATAAAATGACTAGTTAGAGTTGCATTTCCACTTATAAAGTTCATTATAATCATATCACTACACGCCTGCGTTTTAGATCACAATCAGTTTCAGGCATATACACGAATACTCTCGAAAATCGACCGTCCTAGTAACATCTTTGACATTCCACCTTTATGACCGAACCAGAATGGAGGGCCCAGTTTGAGGACGGAACAAATCGCAGCTCCGGCACGTTTCTCCTGTGGCCCTGTCCTTTTATTCAGGACACGACCACATGCCAGGCTGGTTCTCTCGGTTATCTTCGGAACTGTCGCCATTTTTGTTGTTTAGCCATAAGCGTCCACGAATTCGAAGGCCTCAATCCTGGATACTGGCAGCTCAGCTTATTCCCATATGCCGCTGTGTAATGGAATACATGTGAAACTTATGGAGTGGAAAATTTGTATCATATTTTGAACCGAGATTAGATTAACGGACGGAATCTATGATAAAGCCGGAAAAGCTTATTAAAGCTTCGTCGTTTATCTCGCAATGCATATTAAATGGGTTGTTGTCACATAGCATTCCACTCTCCTAACCAACTAACCAGTCGCGCTTGATTGCGTGTAAAAAATTCAACCAGTTTAAACATTATCTTGTCTGTCAAAACATGTGGAAACTTGTGCCGGTTTCGGGGTATTATGTGCTGATGCTATCGTGAATATGATGGGAACCATAGACAAAATTGGACCATCTGCACAAGTGCTGTTCCAGATGAAATAGCAGACGGGTTGTGAATTGTTCACATTAAATCGAGTTGAAAAACAACGTTCACCGTTCATGTTCGAACGTGTTCGATGCAAATCGGCATATGCCTAAGCCCGGGAAAGGGGAAACCTTTCTGTTTTCATTTCACGGTCTCCCATCGATCGGGCCATACACCACTGTAATCGAACGGGGATGTGCCTTTTTGTTAGCACAATTTGTTTATTTTCACGGTGCACACCAATAAACTGCGTGTGTTTTGCGATAGAAAATGTCAATCATTCCCAAAACGTTTGCCCCAGGTCTAGTATCCGGTCCGTCAGTGCTGTTTATCTAGTGTCCATACTCTGTTCGTCCTGCATGAAACAATACCAGTCGTTCTATTGCGAACGAAAATAGTTGGTGTACCCCAAGTTGCTAAGTCAAGCCAACAATTTACAGTCGTCTTTGTTGGTTTGAATTATCGTCTAATCAATCGAAGTTAACCACAAACAGATCGTTCATAATATATAGTGTTGCTCACATTCCCCGCACTTATACATCACAACCAGTTTCTGTCTGTTTGCCTTCAATAGTATTAGCCAGTGAAATTAGTTTCATTGAGCATCGAAATCTTTGCTAGGTCAAATTAGTTTGGGTGTCTTACAGCTTTTCAAAAATGAGTTTCTGGTCCATTACACAAGAGTTAGATTGAATGGTGTGTTGCCAAAGAGGATTAAATATACCAGTGGAGTTCCACAAAGTATGTGTGCTACAACTGTCTCTCTTTCTCACGTACATATACGATTTCCCCATTCATAACATCTAAAATGATTCTGTTCGCGAATGATATGCTAATTAGGATTCGGGTCAACAAGTAGCGCTTGTAATCCACTGTTGGATAAGGTTGGTACGACCCACCCGTTCAATCACGTGTCCAAATGCATGTATAATAGGGTTAAACCTATAGGCATGAACCAAAATGTTCATTTGCATGCATCTCCATCACAAACACACCCCACGACCATTCCTCCACTGTTTCAAGCGCAGGCGGATCCTGATCTTACTGTCCCCACCCGATGAGTGCAAACAGCACGAAACCGGTCGTGGGGTTTGTATGTGTGATGGAGATGCATGCACATGAGCATTTAGGACTCGGGTCAGTTTTTCAACAGAAAATGCAAACTGAGTTGGACACCATTTCAGCTTGGGCGGCGGCGCATGATACACCATTCAAGAGGGTATATCTATTCCAAATGTAAGCTTGGCGTTAAGCTCCGTGGTAAAAGACATCGAAGTATGGATTAGTCGAAAACAGAAGAGGGCAGTACATTGGCAGAATTTATATCAACAGACCTGCAGATTTTTAGCTATCTTTCGATGAATATTTGGAAGCATCTTGCTAGTGATGGGCGTCTCATTTCGGCCAACGATGAAGAATATTCTGGAGGTATTGGTTCCTTGGCTGCGGAAAGACATTGCCTGCTTCGATAAAAATTTATCGCTGAGTCGCTAAGTTAGTTTCGAATGTTTTAAATTTCCCGTACACTGAAATATTGCATCGTACGAATCCATGTGACGTTATCCCAAGGATGACAGCGCGATAATATTATTAACCAGAATATTGTGCCTGTCGCAGGACACCTAATAAAACATTGGTATCTTGTGTGATGAGGTGACAAGCGGACATAACCCATGTCTCTGTCCAAAGTTTATGTCTTGATTGCTGACGCCATTTTCTTGCCATGCATGCGATAATTTTCTGAATTCCTTAATGCGCCATTTGATGAAATCTCAGTACGTAGCTGGTTGTAACGCGAAATTAGACCTACATATGCAAACGAGCATCATCTATGCGTTCTACATTTCGTAGACTCGTTCTATTCTATTATTTTTAACATTTTTATTCATAATATAATCTTGTGGCGTTTAAAAGTTAACGTTAACATCGATGATTACTTGAAGTCTTGATTGGTTCAAAACCATTTATACGCGTATTGTGGGCTTTTTCCGAAAATATTTTGATATTCTCGATTCCATTTGATGTGGTTCATTGTAAATTGGTCGATTATTTGCTATATTTTGCTCAATTAATCATAGTGCACATATGAAATAAAACATTATTCAAATAAAATATTTCTATATTAATCGAACAACGAATGACTGACAAGTTTTTCTTGCCAAAAACAATACAGTGGATCTAGTTTTACGGAATCATCCCACACATGGAGCTTTGTAACGTGAGAACTAGAAAGGTGTCAGTATTATTGAGATGTGTAAAACTGTCATATAATATAACGGGAACAGTCTTATACTTCACTTAATCTCACCACTCATGGGGTGTCAATCAACCGGATAAGATCAACCGTCACTATGACAGCAAATGAACAGTCAATCCACAAACAATGCTTACTGATGTGCAATGAAAAGACACGATTACTTAGGGTAAAGGCAGTCGTATTACGTGATAGTAAGGAGAAGTGAAAGTAAACAATGAACAAGAAGCGGGGTTCTTGTTTCTCATGTAGAACCAATCTAAAAGGGTGTATAGAGAGCACGTCTGTCTAATTTATATTTTACTCCAAAATACACTATGAGAACCCAACAATGTTTGATAGCATTTTACAGCTGGTATGTTGGTGATTTGGAAAAAGCACACTTTCCGACTTCGGCAAGATTCAAACCATTTTGTTTGAATTGAACCACACAATCAACTATGCCACCCCGTTCCTCTGAAAGCGTTAAACGCAGGTTCTTCTTTGAGTTTTAAAAACTCCTAGCTCATGTGCATAGCAGTAGTTGATATTTGTTTTCCGAACGATTCACGTACGATGTCATCTAGTGTGGCGACAAAATTTCGGTAATCAACCATAACAGTTTAAAGGGTATCTACGAACTACGACATATTAGGATGAGTATGTTTGGTGCGAGTAATTCACTTTGCGCTATTCATAAATTGGATACCCTTTGCTCTCACTCGCTCATAATTTCAGCTATCAAGGCCTCGTGCAATGCACCCAATCATACGTAGTTTTAAGTTATTGTTCTTGTGTATGGAAAGTAGAAATTTCGACTGTCAAGACACAACGCGATTCACTAAAATTCCGTAATTTGTTTAGAAGAAATGCCAGTTTCATGGCCATCACTAACATGTTGAACGTAGAGGAATATTATTAAAAGCAAAATACTGGGAAGCTGTCAAATTTGATTGGCGAAACTGGAAGAAAAATAACTTTTGGTGTTCTTAATTTTTGTGTAAATCTAACGAATAAAAACGGAATAAAAACAGGTCATCTTGGGATTGAGGATGTTATTTCCTTTCAATTTACTTATATTTATGCTTGAATTTATCAATACTTTCAGAAGGAATATACGCTTCATAATAAATTCTGTAGAGTTCGCATTAATTTCCATCGCACAAATATAAGACCAAGCTTGTAGTTTACATTTAGAAATGTATTTCGATTTTTTAGCAGGTCAACGCTTTATTTAAAAATGTTGAAAAAGGTGTAAATTCTGTACTAATTACGCATAATAATGTTCACATAATATGTGCATAACATTATAGTTTTACCTAATTTGCTCAAAAATAGTTTCCTTTGGAAACGATACCTTGATGTAAGTGGAATAAAGGACCTTCGATACGAAGACTTTCTGCAGGGCAATAGAATACACATTTATCAAATGTATAAACAAACTTGATTTTTGATGGTATTGGTATTTTGAAAAATAGCGCCTAAGAAAATATTGATAATTCTGTCTTGATGATGAAAAGTGCTGTTTCAAGATTATTACAAAGTCTTAATAAGGAAGAGAGTTTGGGCGTTGAATGAACCTGATACCTGTAAAACATTGTCAAAATATTGCAGTTGAATAATGACAATATAATGTTTGAAGCGCATGCGGATCCTGATCTTACTGTCACTACCTGATGAGTGCAAACAGCCCGAAACCGGTCGTGGGGTGTGTGTGATGGAAATACATTCAAATGAATATTTTAGACAACATAATGTATTATACAAGAGAAAATAAAATAGGAACTCAGCTTAACCTAAATCCAAGAAATCAAAGGCTAAAAGCGTTAAAATAAATCCTATGAAATTTAGAAAATAGATAATTGAGATGGAGTGTAAGGTGACGACAATGGTGACGTCTACATATTTGTCATGTTTCTCTCCAATAAGGCATGTGCAATGAAGTCCATCTAAAGTAAGATTACTTCAGGTTCATTTACGTCGTTAGCAGCCTAGATTAATGAACAAAATTTCGCACATTTTTCAGGATTCAAAGATAAGCACATCTCTTCTGACCATATTATAATTTCACAGCAGAAATATTGTTCGAAGCTCCGTTTCTAGATCCGACTAACTATTACCGAAATATTATCAATAGACTAGCCGCAAAATGTTCGCGTTATATCGTCTCGGCCACAGTCCCAACCAATGTCCAATCACGGAATCAATATCGAGACGATCATATTTCTGGGTACATTTGTACAAAGCGTTGTTCCAGATAGAATTACATCAAGCTAATTTATCGAGTTTACCGGTCGACAGCGATTGTGTTATTCAAATTGATTTAAAGGAGCACATTTGCACAGAACATAGAGAAAAGTTGATGGTTTCTGTCGTGGTTGTCATAGGAACTTCAAATTGTCAAGATTTGTTGCAACTGTATGGGAAGACATTTTGTTAACACGGTGGTTGCATGCTCGTTTTGTATGGAAAATGCTTGGTATTTAGGCGAAGTTGATTGAATTGGAAAGAACAGAGCACAATGGAAACTGATCGAAAAGATTTCTGAAAGATTGGCCGTTTGTGATTGTTGAATAAAACTTGTTTCTTTTGGAATTTCTAAAGGCATTGTGGACATTTTTATATCAGCCCGAGAAAGTCTGGCAAGAAGTAGTGTTGCTAATTTACGTGTTGCAATATAGTTTAAGGGTAGAACAATTTGAGTTACGAGACAACAATTTCACTCAGGCGCAAAGATGTTTGGTCGGCGGATCGCAAGCGTAACTTATAGGGAAAATGGTAGTACTGTAGGTTTCAAGATTGACGGATCGGTAATTATATGTATAATCTCAATTTTTATTTGTAATAGGTACCCCCTTAACACAAACTCTGATAACAAGTTGCGATTGTTCGCTAATATACCAATTCCGCAGAGCTAAACAAATGAACAACAAGAAGAAGAAAATGACTTTATTCATGGACATGAATTTTCAACAATAAATGCTGTTGCCTTCTTCGGTTGATATCAACCATAAATTTAGTTCATAAATCTATGAGGTTTTCATTCTCAACAGCTGTTCGAATCACTGAACATTCCGTATAAACCGAAAGTCATAATTGGAAAATTGAACATTCGATGGGATTATCTGCGAGACTTAATTTAGTAATCACAATAATCAATATATTCTATATAGGAGAATGCTTCGGTGTGATTACACCTATCTTCAAATGTATGTGACTACTGGAATGATCGTTCCGTTACATCAATGCACGTGATTGCGAAGGTTATACAACGTATAGTTTCAGAAAGCATAGTCATTATATTTTAAAACGCCTAATTCATTTTCACAATCCCAGTATGAATTTTGATCACATAGATATTGTATAACGGATGTTCTCAAAGCGTTAGACGACTGCACGAAGAATTTTGATAGATGCAGTAGAATTCCCGTTTTAACGCATTTTATAGCGTCAAGCCAAAAATGTTTCAACACAAAAACTAATGCAATTAGAAATGTGTGAGGCACTTCTTTCGTGGTTGTGAAAATATCCATCATATCTGCACGCAAGAATGAGAGTGAACGGAGTGTTTTAAAAGCAGAATAATATTACTAGCAGAGTTCCAAAATATTACGTGATAGGATCGCTTCTTTTATTACAGCATATAAACGATTTGATTTCACTCATAACACCCAAAATGGTTTTATTAGCGGATGGTTAAAAAATATAAACGTTCGGGTGGATGCGAATAATATGTTCAACACACGGAAAAACAGATCTTGGCATGCATAATCCTTGGGTATATCAAGTTTGACGTAGAGTTCAATGGAGAAAGACCTAGGTGTATGGATCGATGGAAACATGAGTGACAATATACAGTGTAAGAATGTTTGTAAACAGGTACGGCTTATCGTTAGGCAGCTTTCGGGAAATTATATCACAATGCGGTAAAGCTGCAGATGTTTTTTTCAAATTCCCCACTGAGAACATTTACGATGCTAGTGTCTATGGGACTTTAACCAAAAACGAACACGCCATACTATTATTCGTAATTATAAAATTGTCTACCGAAGGACACGCACTAAGAAACTGGAATCAAGTGTGTGTTGAGTTGTTACGCGAAAATAGTCAGTCCCTATACGTCGTAGGTTCGCATATTGATTGTTAAGACCGCGCGTGCTATCTCTTTCAGAATACTCTACCTCAATTTGTGCTGATCTCTATGCGGATAAATAAACGACAGCCATCTACTCTAAGGACGTAAAGGTTCAGAGAACATCCGTTTAGCTGAAAACGTCTTTCTACATCACGCTAACAGAAACATTTCTCTTCCTGATTAATGTCGTTTATGGAATATAATCGTTTTACTTGTAGGCATGCTACGTGTAAAATAGATAGTGTTAATAGGGTGTATAAAGTTCGAGAAAGAACTTTTGGTTGCCCATATTATGTAAAGCTGGTTGCGGAATAAAGAATATCGGGAAATAAACTTACATAACGCTCATAATTACTACCAAAACGCAGCGAATTTCTTACAGTTGTTTACTTCAGCGAAGTTAAAATTCGATAAATGCAATGCGCTATTCAAATCCCCACACCTACACGCTGTAATTGTGATGATTCATCATTGAAATTTCACATTATTAATAAACTTCACAACTGTTGAAATGTACCGTTCGAGCATTCCAACAAATTGAAGTGATTTTTACCTCTCTATCTAAACAAATGCAAAAGTTTATTCAGTCCAGGTTCAAAGGTGTGGAAATAGCCTCCCCCGAGAAGTAAACGTTCCAAAGTCACTCAGGATTATTTATCTTTTACATCTGTTCCTCTGGGCTAACAGATGGCGGCTGAATCACGTCTGACCGAGTTGACCTTCACGTATGCCCTGTGCGAGAAAGAGAGGAGAACCCGAAAACGGGGTCCCACACACACCACTACTTTATAGCCTTATGTAAACAACAAATTCGCATCATTTTTCGTCTCAATGCATTAGAATAGTGTCGGGCAATCATGCGAAATCTGGAACTGTGTCTTAGTACGAATGTGATGCAAATTCGCGGTGGTATGTTTGCATGTAATGCTACTTAGCATATAACGAATTATTTGTAAGCGACTGTAGAAATGCCAATCAGTTTTACGGATTAATGTAAAATAGAAAAAGGAATCCAAACGGGTTTCGCTTGTGTCTAAGATGTGGAAATCTTTATTCAAATATATTACATTTAATGTGATGCCATTATGATCAAGATTGTTCTAAGAATGCGATCCTTATTTTGCTTCCCCACCTGGTAAGTACAAATAAGACAAAACCTGTCTTGATAAATAAGTAGTGGAATAGGAAGTAAATATAAATACTTTAAACCAGGTTTATGGTAGTGATGTTGAATACGGTTGAT
>JACCGJ010021083.1:0-12221 GCA_013407085.1 Atriophallophorus winterbourni | reverse complement strand
ACGGTCCCAAGCCCGTCTGAGAAAGGAGGAGGGTTGGGCTTAGGGCTAGCAACCCTATCCCGTAAAACCTACATTGCTACGGAAACGATGACAACAGATCCGTGGTTCGGTCATGTCTGCAGGATGGATCCCATTTCGCGTATGAAGGTAGCCATGCACTGGCATCCTCAAGGTAAACGAAAAAGGGGACGGCCCAAGGAAACTTGGCGCAAAACGTTGGAACGCGAACTACATGCACAAGGATTCACGGTGCAGACGGCAACGGAAGCAGCGACAGACCGGAACCACTGTCGTGAAGTTGTCTTCGCCTTATGTCCCACCCGGCACGAAGAGGACTGAATGAAAACGTTATGAATGATGCTGGAAAATGTTTTCTCAACCCCTTACATGTGAGGTCAGCTAAAAAAGAGTTGTGTATTCAAAAAACAGAACTCTAACATTTACTTACTTACCAGGCAACGATGATAATGGTGAACTACCTAATCTTGCAAAGAAATTCGAAACGAGTGCTCAGATTCTTTTTGAGCTGTGCGTGAAGACACACGCCACTACCAGCATTGGTTCGCAGGGAGCATAGGGGTATGTTCCTCTGAATGGAACATGGGAGATGTCTCATCACCCGAAGATTTAATTCAGTTCAGTTCCCACAGGACTGTAAATGGCTGATAAGCCCATCAAGCGTACAGAATTTCTGTCGTTGGAAATCTTCAAAGGAGCGCGTACCACTGCCAAAGTTGGTTCACTGTTCTTTGGTATCGTTTTCGTATGCGATGATACGCCAAGTGTTATCCGGGCCGTCCTTCGGTCCTAGTATTTGTAGTAGCAACTGTGAAAACCGGAAAAGGCTTCTTTTCACCAAGCCGGTGAGAGGCTAGCTGCGAAAAGTGTGTGCGTATATTTTAAACATGACATTTGAAAAGAGGTATTATATAATTAGATTTTTATGGTAATGAGCGCAAAAATTTAAAATGAACAAAAACAAAAACATTCATGCCAATTTTATCGACAGGCGACCTGCATATTCATGGAAACAAGTCAGGGAAAGGCTCATGCCACATGGCATCTAAAACATTTTTGAATGCACGTAGTGATATACAAGCGATTAGTTCCCGAGGCAGGTTGTTCCAGAAGCTTACCACTCTTACACAGAAGAAGTGTTGCCTAAGATTAAGACGGCTATGATTTTTATCGAGCTTCAACTTATGCCCTCTATTTCTAGGATTGGTCGCTTGAGAGAACAGGTTTTGACAACCCTCGTCGTTTTGGCCTTTTGGGATTTTGAAGGTTTCTATGAAGTCACGCCGTAGACGCCGATGCCGAATTCAGAAGAGACGTAAAGAAATTAGACGTTCCTCGTGAGGTTTCTCAAACATACCTCCAACCATTTCGGTAGCCAGAAGTTGGACTCGCTCTAGTAGTAATATGTCTTTTTGGAGGAAAGGGCTTCAGACTTGCATGCACTGATCTAAATGCGGTCTGACAATCGCCGTTTATTAGAGGACAAACACTTCAGGCGTTCTACATGTCAGAACGGATTTAAGCTTGAAGAGTTCTCCTCTAGCTCGTTGTGCAGCTGTGGCACACTGCGCGGCCCATTCGAAGTCCGCTCTTACGACTATACCTGAACCCTTAACCATCTTAATAGATTTTAAATCGATTTTAGGGTTATTCGCAGTTACTGTAATTTTGTCGACTGCTGCAGACAACAGATGAAATTTACTATAGTTCAGAGAAAGATCTCAATCCTCTGACCATTTAATGACCTTTTCAATTTCTCTCAACCAATCACCGTGATCACTGGATCCAGTGAATTCGACATCATCAGCAAACATGTAGCAGGGACATGACAACTGCGATACCAGATCATCGATGAAAATCAGAAAGAGTATTTGGCCGAATACTGAACCTTGTTGGACCCTACCGGTAGCTTTGCAAATTCAGATTTAGTGTCGCCTACACGAACCTGGAAGGATCTATCACGAAAACAACTGATAATCTAGTCATGAAGCTTACCATTTAAGCATCTGGCCGCGAGCTTTATCCCTAAGAAGTTGTGACCTACCGAGTCGAACGCCTCATTAGAGTCTGAGTAAAAGATCTCTACCCGTCTGTTTTCATCTAATGTCTTGGAAACTTTATCTAAAAAGCATAGAAAATTCAAAAGACATGACGTTATTTTAAGGAAGCCATGTTGAACTGTGCATGATGATGAATTGTGCACGAGGTGGCTGCACAGGTGAAATGGCTCATGCTAGTTCAGTATCAGTATCAGTATCACAGGGCGATAGTCGACCAAATCAAAACGCGTGCCCAGGTTCTTTCAGTGGTGTGCTTGAAAACACTCGCCAATACGAGGATTGTTTCGTAGGGAGCACAGATTTGTGCATCTGTGAACATAATATAGGATAGGTCTTATCAACTGAAGGTGAGAGAGTTAACGCATGTTGCATGTCTTATCGAATTAAAATACGATTAGCAGCATTTAATTTTAACGAAAACGGGAAACAAGGATAATAAACTCTTTTTTGTGTTTCAAAAATATGTTTCAAATACTTTTGTTGTTTTTGACAATAAATAGAGTTGGATTCAAGCTTGAAGGTAATGCTCCGGGAAATGTTCTTGCCACCGTTCGACACGGCCCAAGTTTGAGGGCATTTATTGAAGCTGCCGAGATTAGTTTTACGGGGAGTAAGTTCCATGCGTTCACTACACGGATGCCTAATAAGTGCGCTCTGGATTCTAATTTGGTGTGCTATTTACTTATCTTAAACTGTGCCCCCGTGTACCAACCAACGGAAGTCATCGAGATAGCCTAATCCTTTAACAACATTGAAAACCTTTATAGGATCCCCTCAAGTTGCCTTCTCCTAAGCGAGAAAAGTCCTTGTGCTAATAGACGATTTTCAGAGTTGGTGTATGCTAACCACTGAAGAATGTTATTGACCAGCTTCTGTACCTTTTATAATTGTACTATATACTTCTGGTAATACGCCCCCCAAGCCTGGATACATTATTCTAGATACTAGATACGGATTTAATATTGCCTTGGAGATGGGTCACAGCAATACAGCTTTTCTGCATTTGAGAGCTAAACCTAGGAGAAAAATATCCGTTCCGACCCTTTGAGCCCCAAGAGCACAGTGGTCGGCCCACTTGGATTTTGCGGGGATATTGATTCCTAATTCCTTTGTAGATTGTATTCTACGAAACTCCGGGTGATCTGTGAGCAAAGAGATAATCACGTTACCTGCCAGTATAGAGAGAAAGTGACTCATCTCTGGGCTAAGGTAAAGTCCCCAATTCACTGCCCATTTCCACACAGCTTCTACGTCATTTATCAGAATGGAGTTATCTGACCTAACGAAAATTTTTGAGTCGTCGGCAAACATATATAAGGGATAGTGCAATTGATAGCAGGATCATAATTGAAGATGAGAAACTGCAACGTCCCCACTACCGAGTCTTGAGAAACTCCAATCGTTATATGCGCACACGCGGAGTATTTATAATTCCACCTTAACGTTAAACGAACGATCACTGAGGATTGCGCGAATATAGCTCAGTAGGTATCGTGATATTCCTATGGCTGAGGGTTCGAGAATAAACAGCCTGTGTTTGACGGAATCAAATTCTTTACTAATGTCCAGTTAGAAGATTTCTACCGCTATGCCAGCATCCATCCTATTGGTGACCTCGTTTAGAAAACCACAACAATTTGGTGAGACATGACTTACTGTTTAATATTACTTGTTATGTGGCACTAAGTAGAGAATGTTTGGTTAGTTATCATTACATTTCATCGCGATCAACCTTCCTTTAATTATTCATACTACACTTGTGAGGCTAACCATGCAGTAATTTTTATCATCGAACAAACTCTTCCATTATGGATAGGCATTCTCAGGTCCGATCTCCGGTCCAAAGAATGGCTGCCCTGTCTAAGTGATCTTATAAAATGTTCTCTGATAGGCGCAGATAATCTAAGAACTAGCAGAATTCTCATTCGTGAATGAAGAGCTATTTGGCCCTGCCGACTTGTATATTCTTGACATTGTGTACTCAGAATGTAAGCTCGCTGTAGAGGTATGTAAACTGCACTTATGGTGCAGAGACGTTCTAGTTATCATATCGACGTTGCGCGCTTTGAAAATACAAGGAATCTTGTTAGCATTTGTAGTGGGTGTCGTCAACTCTACCAAGAAATCCAGCATATTTATTTTTAATACTACACGAGTTACTGTAGAACAGAATAGCACAATTACATGGAACTGGACTCCTGGTGTTATGACGCATTGTCCTACACCGTAACACCAGAAACAGCTCTACGTTTTGTGTTGATTATTTTTACAAGAGAATAGGCATTCGTTTTTGAAACGGATGACAGTTTCTGGCATCAAGTGATTCTTCTTTTCTATCTACAGAAACACATGTGGTGAACTACTTTCACTTTGCATCTTCGTATTTTGTACATACAACTATAACCTTGTATAGTTATTCTTGGTATTGTCATGTACGTTTCATCCGTATTAGTGCTTGTAAAATATAATTATTGGCGTTAATATAATTTTGAACCCTCGAACTTTGTCTTCTTTAATGGTTGCAAAGTTTGTGTGCGCCGCTTCTTGTGAGAATTGTGATTAACGGATCCTCCAACCTTTTTGCGCATTCTGAACCTTGGATTCCATCTTCTGGATTTTCCCGTCTGGATTATCTCGTTGTCGTTGGACTTCACTGGATATTTGTTTGGCATTTGCTGTTTTGGTTTTTTAGTGAGTTTATTCCATTTTGATGTAGTTTGTGTAGTGCATACTTATTTTTGTTCCACTACACACACTCATAGCCAGATTGAACACAGATTTAGCTGCACTATCTGAATGTGGCACAAAAAACGACCTCTCATCCTCCATCGGCAAATCTAACGTCATGCCTCTAAGATGTATAATAACAAATGGATCGATTCTTCTTAAAAGTAAACCGATTCAAATGATTTACTGCACACGTGATCTTAGGTTTAGATATTCCGAATCCCTCACCTTTATTGAGCATATATACCGAGTGATTACGAATGCAAAGCATAGTTTAATTATGATAAATAAGTTCTTCACTCAACTACAGTACAAGTTAGAACTGTATTACCGTTTCACTTTACATCTTTCTGATTACCGTAATATAATGTATATTGGTATAAACAAAAGTGAGAGCACCATGATCCAGCACGAATGTTAGAAAAAACGTTTTCTGGAAAAATACGCTAAACTGTGAAATCTTCCACCTACAAAAATGAGATTAAATGCTTCCATACATGATTTTAGAACACATTTAACTTCATTGTTCACTATGAAAAATATCGAAACTTCTCAACATAAAGTAACCGTTAGACGTACTATATATTAATGGTATCAAAGGGTACTGATACTAAAATAATTTTTTTCAGATTAAATATTCGATTGGCACTTTAGTATTTATCTTCCAGATTATTTCTTCAACATCACTTGTGATCAAATCTGGCCTATAGACTATCCTAACCCGCCTCACCGAATTCCCTACTCGAATCTGCGAATGAAACGTTTTTCCATTTAGTATTGCCTTATATTTAGAACAACCACAACTGAAAATGTTGACGATTCAGCCTCTCCGCGATTTCCACCTTAGATGATCACTCTCAGTTGAAATTCAGTATTCTTCAGAATATTCATTATTTCCTCGTCCCACTAGGCTATACCGTACTTTAACAAATAACATATTTATTTTCTATAAAAGCATTGATTGCAGTAAAACTTTATTATTTCAAACATCGCAAAACTTACGCGGTATATTTAAACTTGAAAATGTAATCACGATTGGTTGTACAAACATTTGGTAAATACTGATCATGCTTAACATGTTTTGGATATCCAAGAATAAATCGATTTATTTATCCATTTATTTATTCATCCTCGTGATTCGAGTAACTGCAGCTCAACCACAAGTCCTTCTCCAAGAAATGTAGCTCGACAATGGCGCTCTTTGATGAACGTGTGCCATTAATTTGAGGTTGCGTCATCGTCCCCCTACTGTCATTAACGTACTCCTGTTTCGATTGCGAATGAAGTAAGCTATGATGAAAACCGAACTTCGACTCTCCAGTTCTAATTGCTCAGAAATTTTCTTGTGTGGCGAGTGTCATGTTGCACAGCCCACCTTCCCTCAACTAGTTGAAGTTTCTCAGATTTTGAAAGAAAGTAGTCTCAATCGCACTGCTTTTCAAATTTTATTACAATAGGCTGCAGCGATCTGCAAGATGCGTCGCTTGGGCCTTCTTTCTATTTGCCGACCCGCTGTACTCGCTTCGGTGGAGTAGTAGGGCGCATGGTTGAAATACGCATTATGTCAGTGAACTTTCGGTCGTCAGATTCCTAACGAGCTTTTGAATTTAAGATGAAGCGATCAACGTGCGTCCAGATTAGAACGTTACTTATTATGATGCAGAAGATTTTTGAACCAGATTGTATACATGAGATAAACGGGGTGCCGAATTTTTTGTGACATATGTATAGAGGTTTTAACCGACTCAAAATGGGCTGGTCAATGTGCATGTGCTGCATAACGCGCTATGAATGAGCTGTTTTGCCTTTGACCAGTTTTATCCTGCAGGTCCCCGAAGGTTTTTATACCATTATACAAAGCAGTCGTGAGACCACATTTTGAGTATTGCGTTCAAACATGGTCTCCTTATTTGAAAGAAGCTATTGCAAAGGTTGGAGGTGTTCAGGGCATAGCTACCCACATAACTTAAGGATAATCATGCAGGTCGTATGTGGAGGGTTGCTGAGTCGTGTTCTCTTCTCATTAAAAAGAAGGGGGCTATGTGGGTACCTGATTGAAACCTTTAAATTCATGACAGGTTTCTGTAAGGATTATACAAGTGAACTGTATACACCCGCACAAAGTCTGGGTACTCTAGGCCCCCCATTAATCCTGGTCAAGCGATATGTCAGGTGTAATGTTCATACGTACTTTTTCAGTAGAACGGTAGTACTGGAATCGTCTTCCCAAATAAATTGTTTTTCAAACTTCGGTAAGCAGTTTTGAGAATGAACTCCACTATCTGTGGCCTTATTTACTTCCTGATTTTCATGCGTATTAGAAAAGTATGTATGATCTTCCTGTTGTCTTTGAAACGGACTAATGTCTCTACTCCCTATTGGTGAGGGGATTTTTTATTTTGCATTCCAGATTACTCTCATACAAGAAGAAATTTGTGTTGATATTCTTTGAAGTGTTGAACGCTCTTATGTAGCATACCATCGAAAAAAGTGGGTACGCTTGATTGGTTCGCTAGCCACGAACTGTCGTTTGCAAACTAAACTGACCATTGTTGATCTACCTCGGTTTCTAGCATTAAGCTCTACAGCCACTTTTCTCAGGTTGGGGAATTCTTTGGTAAGTGCGCGAACCACCTTTGTTGAGCTAGTATGTCCACCTCGGTATTCTCCATGTTGTTTCCTCGGAGCGTTGGGAAGACAAGAGTTTTGCGATTTTTCGCGTTTTGTGGTCTGAAGGGATTATTATCCTCGATGGGGGTAGACGATACCATAGACTCAGCTACTTCAGCAAAGGTTTTGGGCTTTGGCGTGGGACTTTTCGGTGAACACTGACGTTCTTCGAGACGCCCTTGCTTCTCAGCCAAGGTTTCCATGGAATTACTGCAGTTTGAACATAGCTATTGAAAACATCTTTGGGCCGCATAGACGGTAAAGTGAGATGGCGACATTCAAGAGCATTTGGGATGAGTCCAAAGAAGGCACACGTCGCAACCTATACTATTGGAATCCATTTTCTTGATACTAGAGTAGAGGCAAAGCGAAGAATTTTGTATCATTTTGCACATTTTATCGACGAAATCACAAAATGAATGGATTTCAAAAACTATCAGTATCGCGGAAACAAAATTTGTAACGAGTAGCCTTGGACCCAGAGCAAGGGAGCGTTTTTGCAATTTATTGTAGTAGACACATTAATGCAAGTGGATGGCGCTCCTATCTGTTGGCGGAATACTTCTAAGGCGTGTACACCACTGCAGTTCAGTTACCTTCATCTTGTTTTCCTGTATATACACATTAAATTCTGTTTATTGGTATAGTCCACATATTGACGTGATCGCCATTCAGATAAAACGGTTTCATTTAATGGTTGATTGCCTTCCCAAAGCAATCGTTAAGTATTTGTCAAACGCATGTTTGAAGTGCTCTTCCTTGTTTGCATCAAGGACTGCTCCCGGAAGTGCATTCCATATGTTCACTATCCTGGAGTATTAAGTGCACTTTGCAGCAAACCGTTGAGTACTTTTATTCAAAAGATACATAGCATGACCTCTTGTTTAGGCATTCGATAGCTCGTTACCACACTATTTCGGCAAGATCCGTCTTTCTATAAGCAAGTCATATCTGATTGCGTAATACGTAATTAGAAACAAGTGGTGCTACGTTCGACGCTCTTCGTATGTAAACGATCCAATGCCGAACATCATTTTTGTTGCACGGCGATGCACTCAACCAAGTACATTAAACTTTCCGATTAGTGAGCAGAAATTTCATATTCAACGATGGATCTGATATGCGCACCGTTTAACACCAAGAAAGCATCAGCTGTTATAAAAATCTATATACAACAATCCCAAAAAAGCGGTTTGCATTTTTGAATTTCTTCACAGTGTCAGCTTTGGTTTTCATTGAGCCGGACATTATAACTCTTTCTCATCCGCCACTGGTTGAATGGTATTGCTTTCGATACAATGTGATCGATGTGGTAGAACAGATTTCAGTGGAAAAACACAGTTTTGTCATTTATCTGGAGAAATCACACAATAAATTAGGAAACCATTCTGTTTATATCCTCCTGCAGTCTCCAGACTAGATGCCGGAGAACATACTTCCAGGATCGTCCAATCCAACTGAACTTGCGAATGCCACGATATCTTCCATTTTCATTTTCCAGAAATTTCGCTTTGGCTTTTTGTTTTGAATTACCACACTCCTTCGCGTCCACATGATAAGTGAACAGCAAGATAACTGCTTCCTAAAGAAGAACCCACACTGACATCGGATACATCCGATGACATCCAGCGTGAGAAAACTAGATCAAGCGTCATGTTATGGGAAGAAGAATTTGTGTGGGTTCGACGATAAATACCCTCTGTGCCGAATACTTACAGCTGTCTGGTATACAAGCCCTCATCAAGCTCGCTTACTCCACCGTTTGTCATCATACTTTTGGAGTCATTATTTGTTATCGAATAATAAACGTTCTGGTTATTATGGTCAAAACGCTAATGCCTGCTATTTCTTCAAAGGAGGTGAAGACAATAAGCAACGTACGCTTCATCCAATCCACAATACAACTGGATAACAATTGTTTAAACTTCAATATATTTAAGCTGTACAAAATAAATTGTACGGGACTGTAAATGGCTGACGAGATAATCAAGCGTCCAGAATTTATTTTGACTTCAGTGAGCACCTTTTTATAAACGATGCTGGAAAACTGTGAACAGCGTATATTCCTCACTATCACGGTGAAGGTCGTATAAAGAAAAATCTTGTATCAAAACAGAAACACTAGAGAATATGTGGAGACGTTCTTATTTTCGTTAAAATTTAATTCTTGATCACAAAGGGGAAAAGGCTAGTAATCGTTGCCTACCTATTATGGGATAGCAATCAATGGAAGTATTCAAGAAATAACTTGACTCATTATAGGTCCGACTGCTCGAATCTCACGGAGGATCTTCGGGATATAAGTACTTTCGGAAGACTGTTTCAGAAAAATACCACCCAAGAAGTGTTTCTTTTTAAAAATTCCGTTTCATTTTTCCTCTGCTATCCTAAACGTATGCGACAGGTGATGATACGCACAGATGTTTGTAGACTGTCGTTCGGATAAACACTATTTTATAGCTGAGACTGGATAAGTAGAAAAAGATTTTCTCTTCACCATGCCGTTGAGAGGTCAGCTATGGATAAATCAATGCATGCAAAAGAAGAATATGGAATTTATTTGTTTGAACAAATTTCAGCAAATGATATTAATTTATCTACATAAATTTTCAGAATAAAATAAATAAACAGCAGATAAAATTTATAGTTTTATGGAAAACTTTGGATTGCTGTTTATTTTTTTAATCCGAAACAGCTTAAATTTCTTCTACCAGCAACATCAAGCGTTGTGGCGGTAATTAATGAAATTTCAGCCCGCAGGATATTTTCAAATCGTGCTTCTCCAGTATTCATTTGAATTTTTTCAAACCTCTGGTTATTCTCCAGACTTGAAAATAGGTTAGCGTCCCAATATTTGTAATAAGTGAAGCTATCTTAGTATCATCCGTTCATGTGTCGTATCAATTTAAGCCAATTTCATAGTTATCGCTTACTCCTGTGTACCGTGTTGCACCAGATATTAAATGGGAATTCTATCCCAAAGAAGCGCTGGACGCGAGTTTCGCTCTCATCAGAGCTCATCAGCGGTGCATGTCCATGCCTGGATTGGGATTTGAACCCGTACCCGTCCTAATGTAAAGCCGATGCGTCTCTCAACCAGCTGATTCGTCCGTTAGGTTAGACTGTACTTATCCCTTATGAGATACTTTATCTACCTGCCTCATGGAACACGGGATGTCGATGCGATTTCTCGTATGCAACTTTCCATTTTCGGTCAAACGAACGTTGATCTCAAGCATCTAGCAGATGTTCAACAACATATTATTGAATTTTAGCCATATCAACCTTATTCATTCATCGGAATTCAACTTATAACTATAATATCCCAAACCCAAACCACAATACATTGGTCGTTCATAAGCGTCTTGAGTGTTTAACCATGAATGAATTGTGATTATGTATTAAACTTTATGGTTCTTTTCAAGAACACTATTAAATAGTGGCATACAACTATACCTTCGCTCACATTAAAATGCCATTTTTAAACAGTTTGATTGTCGTTTCCATATCGAACTTCATGTTGGACGTAAGTTAATTACCGATAGATCTGTCGGCCAAAACATTTTTGCAGATATTCAAACTTATAGCAGCCTGTAGCGAATGGTCACGATGCAAAGTACAATCATATATTCTCAGTGTTTAAGTATATTTTCCTCCACGATGTCAAAGCCTACTTAAAGTGCATGTCAACCCTCTCGATCATCTGGCTATTTCTAATGTTTTTACATATGTTTTAACTTGTTTTGACCCTTTAGCATCTGGCATGCAGCCAGCGGTAAAAGTTGCAAATGTCTTTCTGTAAGAATAATTATTATTACCAAGAATTATGACGCATCTTGAGACCTACAATTTACTTTGAATCGAACAATATTTTGGGACTTTACCACATTGAAATCTGCCAATCATGTTTGCGCTAATGGACTTGTTGAAAGGTTCAGTTGACAGCGCGGATCTGCACTAATGTTACATGGAAATGACTAATACTAAATAGAAAACGTGTGAATCAAGATCATAGAATCTGAAAAATGAGCTACGCTGATCTAGGTTTTCAAATGCTTATTTGAAAGGAAGGATAAACGGAATTTGCAAAGAAAATTTGGCACTTTACTATCCAATGACAGCCAATTTATCTATGGCGCTTAAAACAACAGAAATGCCTTTGCATAAACGTGTAGGGATCTCGTTCACAAGTTAATTTAAGTGGTCGGTTTGGTGTACGAAGGCAAGAAACAAGGTTGGCAGTGAACTGTTAAAGCTGCGTTCGACATAGCACTTTCTGGACATTTCTAACCGCATTTCACAAAACAAGCTATGGTAAGGCCCCGTTGAAAAGACTGTTTAATCTTCGAAGATTTATGTGAGAAAAAGTAGCTTGGCAGTAAATGGTTTAGCGAGTTATGACTATGGTGATTGCAGACCAGAATTACAAGAAACTACGAGTAATGACTCAATGAATTATACCTATTGAATTCGAATCACTTCTATAGATGTTTGCCTCTAAAACAGGGCGAAGAGGTTACTCAATGAAACCTTTAAAAACTAGGTCCAGTTAAATAGTAGGTAAACACTTTTCGATAACCATGTAGTGAAAATTGGAAGCATGTTTCTAGAATTAGAAAAAAAGTATTTTAAAAAGTATAAATGTGAATTATCGTTAATATAATTTTCCCCATGGATTTTGGATTGATCACTTGTGAACATCACGTTTCATAGAAATTCAAACTTCTATTCCAGGTATCTGAAATG
>JACCGJ010021079.1:0-12461 GCA_013407085.1 Atriophallophorus winterbourni | reverse complement strand
AATCAAATGAATACGCAAGTTTATATTACCTTACAGATTTTATACGCGCTTCCTTCCTCGTTATATTATGGAAGTAGTAGCCCTAAAATGTTATTCTTTGTGTACCGTTACAACCACAGTATGTAAATAAATTCTCGACTTATCTCCCGGCCAGGTGTTACCTCGTCAATTTGGTTATTCCGCGATATCAATTTGGATGTTCAAGAATACAAGGTTCACTGGAACAAAACTTGCTGTGCAACAAATTCAAGAATATATATTATATTTCTCATCAATCGGCTTCATTGTCCTAAGGCACTGGACATGGCTTTGTTTTACAATGCGACCAAAAATGACGTATATATAAATTTTGAATATTTTAATGAGGTCAAATGTTGATCAAGACAAGACAAACGACCTGGGATAGGTTACATCACAGCGTGAAATTTGTCAAGGTGAATTGACACTATTTTGTTCTTGTGTCATAATTTAAACGTTACATGAAAGGGGATATGCTACGAAAATGCGATGACATTTTGAGTACGTCAGACAATTGTACTGTGTATATGTGACGTGATGTGTACCCGATACTGAGAGGTAGATTCTTTGGGGTAGAGAAATGCAGACAAGATGTGTGCAATGGAGGTTATTCAATGTATGGAAACAATTGCGATGTTATTGTAACGAGATAAAGAGGTGTCAATATATGTAGTTAGGCATGTGAAATGTCGCTGTCATTGGTGGTGCATCATCCAATTCAATTAACCTCCCCTTGTCACCCCATGTGATAGAGAGTTTAGTTCCTTCTGACCAACCGTAGTTCGCTAGCTGGTAGAAGGCGCACACTTTAACTAGATTGCCTGGCAGGGCGTCACCAATTCATTTCAACATGGGACGGATGAAATTACTTAGGAAACCTCACAAATCATATAAACGTTCTGAATTAACAAGCTTTTAGAATTTTATAGTAAACGTTCATCCCGTGACGCTAAAAGCCAGTGCTAAACAGTAAATAATGTAGTGTCATGAATGTTTTGAGCAAATTTTGATTTGGAAGTAAGCCAAACACTTAATATGAATATAGCTATCATAATCCTACGTTTGTGCGAAACCATTCATGCTTGTCAATCGTTAGACTATCTCCAGGTTAACATTAATTCCATGAACAAATACACTACTTTAATACAAACACACAAGCGTTATACTATTTATGCGACGAACGACTCCAAAGAGGATGCGTAACACTACACAATCTGTTCCACGGTTCATTGATCAGATTCTTCTTGGTAAAGAGTTCATTTTTGTGTATGTTGGCGATGTATTGGTCACCAGATTGTACGGAATGTAATCCTAAGATTATAAAACCTTTGCACTTAGTAAGAGCTTCAAACATTTTCCCATCAATCTTCGTTCGGTCTGCGGGATCGGACTATCTGCAAAGTTTAGTATTTTTGAATATTAACAATCGACTATTATCAATAGTCTGTGCCACGGTTTGTGCTTACAAATCTGATGGTAGTAATGTATGCAGTTGGGGGTATCCTTCGATTTCGTTTTCAACGATCGTTAATTTGATCTATTACTACGTGATCTGATAAGCTCACTATTGCTTCACCGAAGAACCAATAAATCATTTATGTGTTAAACCTTATTAACGGACGTCCGTTGTAATCGCTACATCCAAATCTTGAGTCGTGTTCCACCTTGCTAAAGCAATTATATTGTTTTCACAACTTGCACGATCTAAATTAGTAATTCTTGTTCAACCATGCTAACGAACTGTGATTGTTTTGGCGTACATTAAATACATTCTGCATGCAGACGCCCCGCTGTTCAACACATAATAATGCAGTGGAAAGATAGCTTGAATGCTGGAAATAAGGACAGTGTTCTTCAGAATGAGCTTTTGAAAATGCCAGAGCTCTTTTTTAAAGATGTTCGAGCTCACAGTTAACATTATAAAGATGCACGTACTGCAGCGACTTGTTTTGTTTTTTCAGCGGAAAGTTTTGTCATGTTTAATTCATAAACACGTGAAACAGCAAAGCATTCTATTACAGTCAAATAATTCAAATATCGAACAAATTCTCGACGTGTTTCTTAGATCCATTATAATTCAATCAAAATTTGGAACTGTGTCGTATGACGAACTTCATTCACATCATCCTTCCCGATTTCGCCATGCACAAATGTCACAAGAGCGGAAAATCCGGTAATATTCAATCTGTTAATCGAGGTGCAATACATGTTGGAATGATTCAAGAAATTCTCAGGTTAGCGATGGTAATGACGATTTTATATCATCATCTGAAGTAGTTGTTGTTGGCCTCCGTCGGTCGATGTCGACCATGGATGTAAATCACATCGCATGAATTTCATGTTTTGCAGCTTTTTGAATGACTAAGCAGTCCGATTCGGAAGGAACAATCTCTCCCGCAGCGCTTGCAACGTTAGTCAGATATCTGTTGTATTTAATCAGTTGCACGCCGGCTGCGTGATCTGCGTTCAGCAGCCAAGAGCTATATTTGCTCCTCCACGGCTTGCAGACGACGCTTTACACAATGCCTCCAAAGTGAGCGGTCAAGAGCAAGTTCTTCCCAGCTTGTGTCTGAAGTAGTGACGTCTTGCAAATCTAATCCAATTCGTACATCTATTTGGTGTGTTTTTAGTGCTGTATCATTAGATTTGAATCTTAATGCGGTTGACGTTGATTCGACTATTACTTAGAAAGATCTAAACCATTTTGCTCCTTATGTACATATGTAGTGCTGAATGACTAACGAAAAGACAATAGTCTTGAGAAAAATCAAATTTCAATCATTGAATATCAGTTTCAGGATAATCACACTCAACAGTTTGATTGCATGGATTTTGGCTCAAATTACAACACATTTCCCATTTATTTGAAATCCACGATTGACGAAAAATTGAGTTTTATATTGCACAACTACCAGTTTGTTATGATTTGTATAGCTACAAAATTGTTAGCTATAAAGAGAGAGTCTTGGGTAAATCCCAAGAATTTTGTTACGAAAACAACTTGTAAGCGATTCTGTACGGTATGCAACCACGCTACGACTCTTGTAAGAGATGATCACATGCTTTTACACTAAAATTTGCTTAAGATAATTTCACAAAAATACAACGCTTCTGTATAAGATAGTAAATGAACGATAAATATTCAAACCTCTGAACAAACTCATAATGGATCCACTCACACTGCCCAAGATACCACCAATGATTTAGCAAAGTTTAACTCACTTGCCTTCAATCCTAAGCGTTGTATCCCATATCAAGTTTTACCAAATTTGCCAGATTAGGAATTGTAAAGTGAAATCACTCTCAACGAATAATTTTGGTGGGCAGAAAATTTGTAAACTAAACAAAATTAAGCCACCCAGCACAGCAAAAATTGAACACCACTGAACTTCACAGGTGTCGCATTGCTTTGATTGCGCCTCTTACGCGCTTATTCAATCTCAGCTTACATAAAGAGACAATACCGTTGTAATGGAACGAAAGAATGAGTACTCCTATTTATAAATGCGGTAACCGTTCAGCCAAAAAAATCTATAGACTGGTTACGCTGCTTCTAGTGATCTCTAAATTAATGAAACACATTGTGACTGCCCGTATAAGAGAACATTTTGGAAAACCATAATATTGTGACTTCAGCATAAGACGGTTTTCGAAGTTGCTGTTTCTCTAATCTCCGAAGAACGCTCGATGTTTGGAACATGGCATCAGACAAATGTGAGGCTTGCTACATCAATATTTCCAAATCTTCCGATAGGAACAACCACGATATTCCAATAAAAAAGCTTTAAGTTTGTGGAAGAACGGGAATGATATGAATTAGCTAAGGGACTATTTTACTGATATACACTTCAAAGTTCGTGTTGGCAGCATTCCTTCTAGAAATATAGACGTCATATGTGGAGTTCGCAAAGCTCGGTGCCTGGACCTCTTCTGTTCTGTGGAGAGTACTGGATGTCACTTGACACGTTTTGTTGATGAGATTGAGATATGGTGTCGAGCCAGGTCTGTTATCGACTGTCAGGAGTTACAACTGTATCTGTGCACTTTATTCCGTTGGCCCTAGATAAATAAGTTACCATTTAACACTACGAAATTTAAGATATTCTTGCGTAAAAAATCTCTGCACCACAGGAATTAGATTGGCACCTACCGTAGAAAACTTTCTCGGTATCTGGGTATCGTTTGACCTTAAAGGTGGATATCATTACCGAACACTATACAATATAGCCTGTTGTATCATAAGTCTTCTAAAAAGGATATTACGGATTTCCACACTGGAAACCTTGCCGCTAGTAATAAATACGTATGCACGTCCTGTTAGAAAATATTCCAGCCAAGGCTTGGCACCATGGCTGCGGAAAGATATCGAACTACTTGACAGGATTTATTATCGTGCAACAATGTATGTCACACAGTAAAGAACTTTTCCTTTCAAAGAGCGGATGTTAAAATTAGACCGAGGCGATTTTTTCAACGACGAATACGGTGTGATATCCTGTTTGCATTCAAATCTTGAGTACTGAATATCAAGCCCTGAAAAACCTCCTAAAGCCTAATGGTCTTACTCGAACATAAAAATATTCAAAGGCTTTGAGCATTTCGCGTTCTCGATTAGATATTCATCGTACTTACTTCTTGGCCAGGATTTGTTTCATTCTGAACATTTTTCCTGAATAAATCATGCGCTTGGAATCTGTTGAGGATTTGAATCCTAAAATCGATGAGTATATGACGCACCATGCGGTATGCAACTGTTATTTTTGATTTTTGATATCGGTTTTAGGGCGTCAGTCGCACGCCGGCAGCGTGATCTGCGTTCAGAAGACAAGAGTTGTATCTTCTACTCCCCAGCTTGCAGACGAAGCTTTACACAATGCTACCAATGTGAGCGGTGAACAGCAAGTTCTTCCCAACACGTGGAGTCAATGCCGAGAGCTTTCATATCTCTTTCGCAAACGATTTTGTACCGCAACTTTGGTCTGGCCAATGGTCGACTTCCTGATTGCAATTTTCCATAAAATAGGTCTTTTGGATTACGACCATTTTTCATTCTGTAGACAAGACGAAGCCACCGCAGGCGGCGCTGTCGTAAGTCTGTCCATCCACGATATGTTCAAGAAACGACTGATGCTTCTTAGATGAAAATTATTAAGCTTCCATTTGTGTCTTGCGTGGGTGGTCCAGGTTTCACTGCCGTAAAGTAAACCATTTAGTACGCACACACTTTATACCATCATCTAGGTCTTTATAGTCAACTTGCGATAACACCAAATACGAGAGTTTAGTCAAGACAAAATGGCAGCTGCTCTGCCAGTCCGCTTATCAATCTACGTGTCTAGCGAGAGGTTATTCGCAATGGATGAACCAATATATGTGAAATGAAGTATTGTTTAAAACTGACAGTTCCCTACAGTGACCTTTGAAGACGATACAGTCCCTTGATCAAGTACTTTGTTCTTGCTCATGCTGATTGTTATCCCAAAGTCTTGGCATGCCAATGAAATACAGTCCATTAGCGACTGGAGTTTCTCTTGAGAGTGAGCAATAAAGGCTGCATCGTCGGAAAATAGTTGTGGATTTTAAAATAATTTTGTTCTCTAATATTAGGACACTAAACATCGGTTATTAAATTTTATAAGAAAAGTCGTCATGTGTTTCAGGCTGATTTGCGTGAACGTGAAAATCAGCACAATCCACTTGAATGCCATATGATGTGAGAATAACATTTATCAAATTGTATAAAAAATGATTATCAGCTACATAATATGGAAGTAATATTTTGTAACGGGATTTTCTCTGTCTAATTCGAGTGCATATAAATTTCATAAATTCATTAATTTATATTAGAATTGCATAATCAATAAGAGATAAGAACTCTTTAAGAGAATAATAAGACCGTTGCTTGTTTGTTTTAGTCGGTCGATACATCAGAATATAATTTTTCAAGTTGTTCAAGATTAAATAGTTGACACTATTGAACATAATGTAAACATTCTTATAAAATTTTCAAATAAATTTATACAACGAGGATTTTGAAGTATTGCGATGCATCGCAAAGAAAATGAAGTTTTAGGAAATCTTTTGAATTATTCAAAATAATATCATAAATATTTCAATTGCGGTTTGTGTGTGCATTGAAAGTAGTGTTAAAAAATATGTGAACAAAGTAGAAAAATTGACAAGAGGTGACGTTTTAACGCAAATCTTAGAATGAACACTCATTATATGCTAGAATATTCCAAGTTGCTTATGTTTACAAAGTAGACTACTATAACAATCAATCAGTGTTAGCAAAAGTGATTCAATTAAATAAAAAGGCACATAACATCATGGATGAAACAATCTTTTTGTTGAGATGTCAGATTAGAATAATTGAGAAACAGAGAATTTACCCCTCACGTTACTGGAAGAAAATTCAGCAAGCGTCAAAAATTAGAAAAAATGAAGTCCAGGTAAATATACCGAGTTAGAATTCAAAATACTGAATGCTTTAAATGTTTGAAGGATCAGTTAATCACAAATTTCGCTCAAAGTAACGCACAAAAAACGCGCGATCACTGCCTAAGTCGAAATCCGAAAATTCAAAATTATATTACCAGTCAAATAATATTTATAGAGCCGTTAATTAGAATAAAGCAAGAAAACATGAAGCAATAACTGTACAATGTGAAATACTTATGTGCAAAATGTGGAGACACATAGAGTCAGAGTATCAGTACAACTTTCCGATGTGCTGATGAAACGAACATTTTTACTGAATAATCGGTCAGAGTTAAACCAAATATCAAGCATTTTAGTCACAAGATAAACAACATTATGTCTATCAACGGTTGAATTACACGTCCAAGCCGATCAAAATTTTGACATCACAATACGTGAGATGCGTACGGTACATTTGAAACAAAAATATTATGCAAGAAAATGCCAAACTTCAATTATTCCACTCGGCATTGAATATAAAATATCGAACGTTTCAAAGTGTAAATGACAATGATTTGTCAAAACCTATGAGGCAACCGCGGTAGAGGTTATACAATAACAGGCACCATTGCGAAAGAGTGATCATGTGGTACTTAGGATTGATTATGTATGTAGTGTAGGACGATTGAGCGAACAGACGACTGTCTTACGGAAAATAACATTTGAATCCTCAAATACCAGTTTGCGGGATGCACATACTAATGAGTTCGATTTAATGGATTCTGGCTCATATTACAATAAATTACTAAATTATCTGAATTCGAAGATTTGCGAAAACTCGATTTTTGTGCCACACAAATGCAGCTACAACAACCAGTTTGTTATTCGGTGTAGAACAAATAAATGGTTAGCTGTTAGTCTTAAGTAACTCATAAGAAGTTTGATAGGGAAGCAATTTGGAAGCGATTCTGTAAAATACGGAAACAAGTCACGACTCTTGTAAGAGAAGATCGCATGCAATTCCAATAAAACTTGCTAAGAGATTGAAAAAGAATCCTAAGCTCCTTTTCAAGATAGTAAATGAACGATCAAAGATCTAACCAGGTGTATTTTCTGTACTAACACCTAATTGAATGATTCACACTGCTCGTGATAACGCTGATGACTTAGCAACGTGTTACTCATTTGTCTTTATTCCCAGGCTTTGCATCCCATATCAAGTTTCACATACGAAGTAAAAACGACTATCAACGAATACATGGTTGGGCAGGCACTTCGTCAACTGAACGAAAAGTAGTCCGCTGGCGCAGACAAAATTACCCCGCCATACTTCGCAGGTGTCGTTTTGCTTTAACTGCTCCTCTCACTCGCATATTCAACCACAGCTTAAATGAAGAAAAATTACCACCGCAATTGGAAGCAGGGACGATAACTCCTATTTATAATGGCGGTAGTCGTTCAGACACAGAAAACTATAGACCGGTAACGTTACTTCTGGTGATCTCTAAATTAATGGAACGCATTGTGACTGCGTGCATAAGAGAACATTTTGAAAACCAAAATATTTTTACCGCAGCACAACACGGTTTTCAAAGAGATCGTTGCTGTTCATATTAACTTTTAACAACGTTCGAGGATTGGACCAAGGCACTCGACGAAGGTAAGGCTGAACAACCTTGCTACATCGATATCTCTGAACGTCCAAGTTCGCGTTGGCAGCACCTTATCTAGAAAAAGAGACGTCACAAGTGGAGTTCCGCAAGGCTTGGTGCTTGGATCTCTTCTGTTCTTGGTGTATATGAACGATATAGCAGAGGATATTGGATGTAACTTGATACTATTTGCCGATGATGTTAAAGTACGGAAACGTGTCAGGTCTGTAAATGACTGTATGGCATTACAACGGGATCTGTGTACCTTATTTCATTTGTCCCAGTCAAATGAGTTACCATTTAACCCTGAGAAATGTAAAATGTTGCGGCTCGAAACATTTCTCCACCACATGCATCATCTTGGCAGGCACGATCTCGTCCAGACCACTGCAGAAAAAGATCTCGGTATCTGGGTGTCGTTTAATCTTAGGCCTGAACATCATTACCAGATAGTGTACAATAAATCTTGCGTATCTTGAGTCTTCTAAAACGAATATTCAGGATCTTTACTCCCGAAACCCTACCCCGGGTAATTAACACATATATACGTACTGTTATGCAATATTCCATCCAAGCCCGGGCACCATGGCTGAGAAAGTATATCGAACTCCTCGACAGGATTTATCATCGTGCTAAAAAGTTGCTCTTCCGGTACAGAAGTTTTCCTTTCACACAGCGAATGTTGAAACTGAACCTACGTGATTTTACCGAACGACGTATACGTCGTGACCTAATGTTGATATTCAAAATCCTGCTTACTGAAAACCATTCCCTTAAACACTTTCTAAAGCCCAAAGGTTTTACTCGAACACATTTAAAGGCTTTAAGCATTTCGCATTCTCGATTGGATATTCGTCGTAATTTTTTTCTCAGTAAGACTTTTTTCACTAGGAAAGTTTTGCCTGAAGAAATCACCCGCTCGAAATCTCTTGAGGTTTTCGCCTCCAAACTCGATGAGTTTATGATGAAACAAGCGGTATGTGAGTGTCCCCATTGATTTGCGAGATATTTTGTATTTGTATATATATTCCATATACCTTGTCATCCTATGATTATTTTTAAGCTTACATTTTTTAGGCCTTAGAATTTTCTGAGTTCTGAATTCTGAGTTCACAAAGCTTGGAAGTAGCTTATTGAAAATGTTAAACAAAATGGATTGAAGTGCACAAAAATAACTGAAGTTTTAAATACTCGGCTGCGATTAATATTAATTAAATATTTGGTCAAGCGGGATTTCACACCGCATTTTCTAACAATCCTGATTTGAACGCACTTAATTCACACAACCTGAAAATTGAAAATGACAGCCTTTTTTGCGCAACCGCATGATGTCGAATGACCTCTGTTTTTGTGATTGGTTTTAGTCACATACTGTCCTTGCAAACTGAACTGAACTGAACTCAACTCAACTAGAAATCCATGCTGAGTTACACTCAGTAGAGAATGCCGACAAAGATGCTGCGTGACTAAATCTGTCTGCATCTGTGTCGGCATTCTTTACTGAGTGTAACTCAGCATGGATTTCTTAAGGGTAAATCCAGCCTGAGAAACCTTCTCAGTTTTCTCAATACTGCCACTAAAAGGATGGATGAAACGAAGGCTGTCGAAGCCCTCTACCTAGACTTCAGCGAGGCTTTTGTTCACATAAACCACCACCTTCTAGAGATTAAGCTAGCAGCAAAAGGCATACGGCGTAGTCAACTTGCTTGGATAAAGGCCTCTTTAACAGGTAAGACATTCTGAGTTAGTATAGGATCTACGCTGTTGAATCAAACCGACGCGATCAGTGGTGTACCCCAAGGGTCGGTACTTGGTCATCTTCTATTCCTGATTTTGATCGATGACTTTTTCTCTGCATTGAAGTGCCCATGCTTTATTTTCGCGGATGATGTGAAACTTTTTGGATCAACGAATAAAGACACCTTGATGCACGACCTTGAACGGGTCATAAACTGGTCATACCAGTGGGACCTCCCACTAAACCATAATAAGGGCCAACTCTAGTCATCAATTGTTAATAAGATTTCAGTTTAAGTGTCGGGCAATTCTCTCGCTGTTAGCGCAATACAGTGTGTAAATGTTTTGGGAGTACTAGTTGGGACCGACTTTAAATGGTAGGATCAATTCGCCGCTGCAGCTCAACGTGCTCGTAAAGTGCTCTTTCGCTGAGATCCGTGTTATCCAGCAGAAGATCCGATGAATTCCTGCCCCCTTTACAAGGCATTAGTTCGGCCGCATTTAGAATATTGTGTCCAGGCGTGGTGCCCTTAATACAAGAAGGACATCGTTCGACACGAAAGCGTACAGCGTCTCGCAACTCGCATGATTGAGGGACAGCGAGAATAACCTTACGCTGCACGCCTGAATTGACTAGATTTTTTCTCACTTACGCGCCGTCGTTTGAGAGTTGACTTAATTGAAACCTTCAAAATCTCGAAGGGGTTAAGTGGCGTTATCATGAACGACTTTTTTGCCTCAAGTCCCGAGCTGGGCACACGAGGATATTCACTCGAACTTGCTAAGGATCTATGTAGACTAGACTCCAAGAAAATCTTTGTCAGCCTCACTGTGGTAAATTTCTGGAAACGGCTTCCCGAAGAACTTATATCCTGCAGTTCTGTCGCAAGGTATAAGAACGGTTTGGCTCGAATCTGGGGTAAGCTTTTTCCTGAATTCTCCCCCTAATATTTACGCAAGATTAGGTTGTTAACCATTTTTATCTTTGATTGGTAAGAAAGTAAATGCTACAGTTCTGTTTGTTTAATACACAACTCTTCTTTAGCTAACCTCTCACCTTACTGGTGAAGAGAAAATTATTTTTATCTTTCCAGCATCATTCATAACGAGGTGCTTCCTAAATACAACCCGGATAAACCCGTGGCATCGCGATCGTCGAGGATATCCAAATCACAATAAAAATAAACGCTTTGGCAGTGGTGCTTGCTTCTCTGCAGCTCGATTGACTCGTTAGGCACTCACTGTCCTGTGCAACAGAACTGAAAGTTGAACTTGATCTGACATTGCTGTCTTCGGTATCAAAAGTTTTTAAGCATATAATAACCACAGAAATCTTGCGAAATTTGGAAACAAACCAACATTTGGCAGTTGCCCAACATGGATTTCTCAGAAATCGCTCTTGTCTAACAAATTTGCTGACAAGCTTAGACGATTGGACGAGGATTGTAGATGCGGGGAGCTGTATTCATGTGTGCTACCTGGACATTTCTAAAGCGTTTGACAGAGTTGATCATAATTTACTCTTAAACAAGCTGAAGAAACACGGCATTGTTGGAAAATTATACGAATTGATCAGAGATCATCTCAGCAACAGACACATCCGAGTTCGTGTAGACGGCCTATTATCGAAGAGCATCGATGTCACTAGCGATGTTCCACAAGGCTCAGTGCTTGGACCAATACTGTTTCTAGTCTATGTGAACGATATACCAATAGCAAATGATAGTAAGATGGTTTTGTTTGCTGACGATATAAATGTATGGAGGCGAATTAAAAAGGCTGACGATTGTTTTTTTGCTGCGAAATGATTTGAATGCTTTGTACCACTGGTCATCCCAAAATAATCTGTCATTGAATATGTAAAAATCGAAGATGATTCAGATCGGACGTGACCATGGCCTTTTCTATCAATACAAGTTCCGCGATAAAAACCTGGATTACACCGAAGAAAAAAGGATCTGGGTGTCTGGATTAACGGTAGTTTGAAAAATGGTATACAATGTGAAACCGTTTACAGAAGCGCGTCTCGGCTGCTTGGCATGTTACGGTGTTTTGCACTTATGATGAATACATATATACACCCGGTTATAGACTATTCCGCACAAGTCTGAAAACCATTGGTGCGTTGTGATGTGCGCCAGGGAAGTTCAATATGGAGAACTAGCTGTTGCCCATGAAGCAAGTGCTCCCTCTCCACGGCACTACTAGAACCAAAGGAACTGCTAGGCTGATACGTTTGGACAACCATGCCGTCGCAGGAGCTGGCAGGACGAAGTTGAATAAACTTCGGACTGCCTAACGGGACTCCGGCTCCGGATTTTGCCTCGAAATTGACTCCTGAACCCTTTCCATGAATGGATGTAGCCACAAGGCAGTGGAGGTTTGAGATAAGGGTTTTCCTTCCCCTAGGTAGGCCGCCTTCATGGACTAACGAGCTCCACCTGCCCGAGGCATGCTGGTTTTGAAGCGCCAGTCAGCCGCCTAGGCCCTTTCTCCTGTCAGTAGAAGCAGTTCCGCCGGGTCACACAGGACCACGCGTGCAGGCCAGGAGCTGGACTTGGTTGTCAGTGGCTATATGAGACGCAGGCCATTGGAGCATTTTTGGAATTGGGAGCTTATCCCCAGAACCGCCCC